>KV417514.1:165351-288114 GCA_001630335.1 Athelia psychrophila | reverse complement strand
GACTGCCAACCATCTCAAGGAGCGAGCTCAGTTTAGCAGTAGGTCTTGGTGCCTAACGTTTAACCTGTCGTAGCGGTCTCGGTAACGTAGTCGGAGGCCATCAAATCGCTGGACCAGTTCGAACTGAAGCCAGTGTACCTCCAACTAACAGCTATCACCCCTTGCATATTACAGTTGCTTACGTCGTTCAAGTAGAGGTACTTTCTTCGCCTTTAGCTCTCTAGCTTTCACTACCACGGCTGAGGCGACTTGGGTACTCGCTCTTTGGTCCCGCGTGCGTCTGTTTGTCGATTCTTCGTGGAAAAATCAGTAATTCAAGTCTGTTTTTAGCCTCGCTGAATGCCCAAGTCTCCATGTCGTCATGCCCCTTCACCCTCACCCCCGAACTGCATGACTAGACCTAGGGAGCGACTAAGCCCGTACGCTAAGGATACCGTGCGCAGTAGGGCAAGCGACTTCAAAAGTTGCTCACAAACTAGCCATTAGTAAAGTTTCTAGAGAACCCCTTCCGCAAGCATGTAACGTGCCGTTCAGATAGCCTTAGAACTCCATAGACTTTAGTTCGACGATCGATGACATAGTAATGCTTGGATTCAAGCCGGACTAAGGAACACTGGCTCCAGTGACTGTCCAAGCCTCCAAGCCTACGGCTACACTGCACCCTGCTTGAACGGAGTTCAAGTTTTACTCCAGATTTTACCGTTAGGCGGACTGAAAACCCACCGAGCCCGCTCCGAGCCCGCTTTTAAAACAGTGTCTTATACAAGCTCCGGGTCTAAAAGAGCACTGTCAGTGCGCTTTATCCGAGTCAAGTCCCCCGGAACCCTGTTCACTGCTTGAATCCACAGCATTACTATGTCATACGAGTATAGGACACCTTCAGTTAGCAAAGCGACAACGTGGCCACTAGGACGTTGTGAAAGAGGTGCACTGGGCACGAGCGTTGGGACCGGAGTCGCCTGGAGGACGTCGCTACAGTCTAGGTGACGAAAATGGCGGGGGATGGGGTGGTGTGGGGTGAGAAGGCAGAAAACTATGGGAGGGTCATGGTGGTGGACGGGAGCGGCGACTGGGCGGGGGAACGATGGGATAACCGCTACTGCGGGTGGTTTCCATATCGTCGAGTATCTATAGCGAGGGACCTCGAGACCAACCTTTACTCGCGTCATTCTCCCATCCTCCTCCGCAACCTGTTCCTTCCTTTTTTACGGGCCTCCGAACGCGCTTGTCGGCGTTCGACTCTGGCCAGCCATAATGATAGTAGACCTACAACCCTACTTGCCTTTGCAGGTCGTCACCGTGCGCAATGTTACTTTATGTACATATACACTATACATATACATATAGGTATGCGTACCGGATGTATAGTTCTCATTCATCAATATGTCGCACGTTTGCACGTGCGTTTTCGTTATCGCTATCGTCCGGACCGTCACCCTTATGCGTTTAGGCACATCCACGTGCACTAAGTACGGTCCGCTTTGTCGTGGGTGTCGGGTGATGGGTCTGTTTCGTGGGGCATTTGCCACTTACGCTACGCTTGAAGTGGGACCGTGTGTGAGGGGTGGGTTAGATTGGAGCGAGTTGGGTTGGGTTGGGTTGGGTTGCGGTGGGGTGATGGCGTGGCGCGTGGTGTTTGGGAGTTGGCGCTGCGGGCGGACGGTGCGCGGCTGGGACGCGTGGCGCGCGTCCTTGCGCCCGCGCCCCTCGTGCTCGTGCTACGTGTGCCCGCGCTCGTGCTCGTCGCGTTCGTTCTCTTACTCGTGCTACCCGCCGAACTACTGCTCCTTCATCTTCTCCCGAACCATCCTACACCCCAGACGCTTGACCCCCGCCCGCGCCCGCAGTCGCACCCCCATTCCCCCTTCGTTCTACCCTACCTGCATGGTAGCGTATGCGCAAGAACATCTTGCTGGGGAGCATGCGCGGCTCCCACGGCCGCGGCCTGAGCTACAACCGCAGCCGCCCGCACACCCGCGCACCCGCCCATTTCTAGCCCGCGCCCCCCATGCCCTGGCCCGTCCTCCCGCCGCCCGCCACCTTCCAGCAAACGTCCCGCTCGACATTCCCGCGTCGTTAATCATAGTATCTCCAAGAGAGTACTCTTCTGCCGTACTGCGTGGAGTGGTGCCCGTTTCCGTGCGGGTGGCTCCTCCAGCTCCTTCGTCTCCTCGCGCGGCTCGCCCTCCTGATAGTAGTCGCAGCACGGGCAGACACCCACCTCTCGTTCAGTCAGCCAACCAGCAGCCACCAGTATTGTACTTTCTCTCACCATGTATACCTCCAAACGCGGTTACCTAGCCTTCATGTTTTCTCCTCATCCACAGACCATACCACTAGGAGCTATAGATCACTTGCTCCGTTGTTCGGTGCATACGCGTACGCTCTTGACTCACACATCCACGTTTGCGCTCCTGTATCAATGCTGAACATTGCTTCCGATCCCGACACGTACACGTATCATTGAGCTTCTACATACATTGTCATACCCACATCAACCCCTTTCCCCACGTTAGGAACTCTAGTCGTCACATCCTTCGACTTCTACTTCCTACCGCGTACTTTCTTGTTTTCTTTCTATCTCGTATTTGTATCGTCTTCACTGTGAATGCTCCCACTTCTGCTTCTCCATTTAGGTACGTCGCTCGCGTTTGCCCTTCAACTCGTGGTTATCCACCTTGTTGCGGGTGGTCATGTGGAAGGACCGGTAGCCGGCCTTCATCGCGGAGGTAGAGGTAGAGGACGCAAGGGAAAGGCTGAGCCTTCCGAGCACGCTCCAACTGCAGACGTGAACGCGCACCCGAGAGGCACCCGCGCTCGACACGTTTACGTCGCGCCCGCTGCGCAACGACCGAGATAGCGGGAGTAGACGCGACCTGACGCTCGGGAGTAGGAGCAGTAGACGCAGCCCCACCTTGTCGCTCCGCTGGCACACGCGCTCGCTGCCGCGTCGACTCCTGCGCACGCTGTCCTACGACAACGCTCTATCGCTCGAGGCGGCGCCAGAAGGAGGGCCCGACTCGTCGCCCCAACAGAGAGGGTAACGGCATATCAGGAGTGCTAGTCTACACCCACTAGCCCCCACCCGTAGCCCAAGTCTTAGCCACCTCACCGGACGCTCGTCGTGCGCCCGCGCCCGCGCGGACCCCCACGCCCACGCCGCACTCCTCCCCATCCCTCCTCCGCCCAGTCGTCGCTCTCGTAGACCACCACAACCCTCCCATAGTTCTCCGCATTCTCACCACAGGCACACACCACCCCGTCCCCCTCCGCTTTCGTTACCTAGACTGTAGCGACGTCCTCCGGTCCCAATCGTGTCGTGCACTCGAACCGACTGTTGCTCATAACATAAGCGGCGGTGTAAGGTTGTGAGTCCGACGTCCTGGAACGAGGCTGGTGGTATGCGGTCCACACCCTCATATTCTGCAAGGGGCTTAGAAACCGCGCTCTTAATAGGTAAGAAAAAAAGGCATGTTGCTGTCTGTGACCGACAAACGTGTTAGACATGTGTGCTAAGAGATTCCTTTACTATGCCCGCATAGTAAGAGGAGTTGGGTGGCAATAGCTTCGTAATTCAAAGACTTAGACAGTGTCATCGCACGCGTAAAACCTTTCTGCTCTATGTACTTAACAATAACTTAAAAGAGCTAATGCACTGCAAGCAGCATAAAGTTACTCGGGATAGAATACATCGACCCTCACCGTCTGTATAACCGTTAACGACACCAAGTAGGCGAGTGCGTTGAGAAGATGGAGGAACATATGCATAGCAGGTACGCGGAGTTCCTACAGACAATATAAGAGGTCGCAGAGGAAACACAGGCCTACCAGTCCGGGTTCGAAAATAAGGACCGGATGGTCACGAGCGGATATTTTCGTACTATAAAAGGAACGACTAAAGCTTCTATTCGCTACAAGGCTTGGCAGCGGTCGCAAGAGCCTACTAGNCGCGGCTCGACAAAGAGGGCAGGACGGTCGTGAGCGCATGTCTTCGAAAGCCGGAGCAGTTTAAAAGGGACCGTAAACATATCGGCTGGCTCTAATACTTGGCGCCAGTCGTGCAGGCCCACTAGTTGCGGCTCGACAAAGAGGGTAGGACGGTCGCGAGCACATATCGTCGAAAGCCGGAGCAGTTTGAAGGGGACCGAAAACATGTCGGCTGGCTCTAACACTTGGCAACAGTCGTGCAGGCCCACTACCTGCGGCTCGACAAAGAGGGCAGGACGGTCGCGAGCGCATATCTTCGAAAGCCGGAGCAGTTTAAAGGGGACCGAAAACATATCGGCTGGCTCTAACACGTGGCAACAGTCGTGCAGGCCCACTAGTCGTGTCTCGACGAAAAGCGAGGGACGGTTTCGAGCGGGTATGTTCGAAAGCCGGAGCAGCTCAGAGGGGACTGTGTGCATATTTAGCCGCTACGACGCTTCGCAACTGTAGCACCAGTCCACTAGTCCCAGCTCGACGAAGAGTGCGGGACGGTCGCGAACGCGTATGTTCGGAAGCCGGAGCAGTATAGAGGGGACGCGGAACATATGTTGTCGCTCAAATACGTAGCAACAGTCGCACCGATCCACTAGTCCGGGCTCGACTAAAAGAAGACGGCGGTTGCGAACGTGTTTCTCACGAAGTCGAAGGACCATGGAGGGATCAGATATTGCGTAATGTCGCTCCGTAACGTATGATAACCACCAGGCTTCCAGTCGATTCGGCTCGTCGGAGAACGCTACGCGATCATGCGCCAATTCGTCGCAGAGTCGGAGGAACATGGCTGGGGCTGACTTCTTTATAGCGCGTTAATTTCCTAAGCACAGGTATTCGAAAAGCCATGAACGTCCCACGCGGAACAGAACACGAGGGTCTCGTCATTTCACGCCGTGCTTAGAAAGCGTGAGTCGGGTCCTGACACCAAATAGGCCAAGCAGATAGCAGTATTTGCGTACCGTCTCGTCGCGCTGCCGTTCGCGCGCTATGGGAAGGAGCACCACTTGTTCACACGAAACAACCTCTTGGGTAACTTAGTTTAGCACCTACACCTCACTGCCAAACAGCCGCATGTCCCCGACTCGATACCTATCCAGGAGCTTCACCACGTTCCGCCGGGCATGGGCAAGAAGCCTTGTCTACTCGAGTTACTCTGGAGAGTTGAGACGCCCTTGTGGGAGGTTGCCTAGCCAACCTAGGCCACACCGACGACCTTATAGGTCATGTCCGCGACCCGCAACGAAGAAAAGCTCGAAAAGATCGTTGGAAGCCTAGTGTCCGCGAAACCCGCGCCTCCGGCCTCTTTATAGTTCACTCACAAGGCGTAGGAAGCGATCCGCCAGAGACTAACTGGATCGTGGTTCGCTGTCCTACAGTTACCCATATAAGAGGCCCAGTTTCTTACGGTCGCAAAACTCTTCGGACACCCGTAGACCTAGCTAGAGCAGCTCGAAAACCTCGACGTCCCACTTGCGCCGGTTATACCTACAGAGAAGCATTCACCAGTCTAACAAGACGGTCGAATAGTGGAACCCGATAGTGTACTCATATATATTCTGTTGATGGTTTACACAAACATAGAATGGAGAAAGTTGGGGGCGAGTAGCATGTAAGAGACGTAGACTAACCGCAAGAACTCCGGCGAGGCGAAGTATATGCTAGGGCGAACGAGCTGACGATCTCCCTCCGTGGGGTAGGCTGAGTGTTCGGAGAGACGTAAACGATCAAGAAGACCTCGCGATCAAGCTTGGGGGCGGAAGGAATCTTCATCCAGCTGTCTGACGCGGAACGACTCTCGAAACTCGAGTTTCTATTCTACAAGGACTGGGCGGTGTAACCGATGACTAAGACGTTATAACGTCCAAGCTCACCACTAGTCCTACGACGGTGGCCGCAAGACAGAACCATTTACGAGCGCGTCTTTAACGCGCGAAAGGTGACAGTGTAGCAGCTCATACTCGTCGGTAGCCGCCGTAGGTACCGCCAGCCTAACAAGCTTGGTTTCTGCGT
The DNA here is from genome assembly GCA_001630335.1 of Athelia psychrophila. Classification (NCBI taxonomy): domain Eukaryota; kingdom Fungi; phylum Basidiomycota; class Agaricomycetes; order Atheliales; family Atheliaceae; genus Athelia; species Athelia psychrophila. Next base: position 282,123 of record KV417514.1, on the reverse strand, counting down.
GTCGACGATAAACGTGCCGGACCAGGCCTACTAAAGCTAGACGTACTAAGTTGTCTGGCTCATAGGCGCGATTGGGAACTGACTCGAAGAGGTGGCAACTTCGTCTGTGCGTCTTTTGCACTCTCATTTGCGGGTTTCACTTACGGTCCAACCGTATGACATCCCGGTCGACCGAAAAGGGCTCGGGGCCGTAGGGCATTTAGTGCTTTGCTCAACCGAACAGCGAGACCTTCCACAGTTTCCTTGACCACTATTTCGGTTCAAGGCTGAGCGCGGGTCACTTCGTGCTACTTTACGCTAGCTACCCTCGCAGCAACTTGCCCCCTTCACCATCACCTCCGACCGACCGACCTAACTTACTGCGCAGTTGCCTCCTCTCAGGCATCATCACCAAGTGTCCCAACGACACCTTCTAGGGGCACCTGTAACAACTAACACGGCGGCCTCTATAAGCTCCACAACATCCAATACGACCCTTCACTTACACAACCGACTGGCGTTCCTCAGGGGTGTCAGGGTCCGACTAGCTAGCTTCGTACCCCGTACTTGCGACATACGACGCGCTACCTGCGTCTCCCCGGCCGGAGCCTGGGCGGCAGGTATGAACTAGCGTTTGCTCTCCTTCGAACCATGATCCCGTTACCGCCTATCTGCCTGTCGCGGAAATCACTGCCCTAACTTATGGTCTCGCGACTCGAGACATATATAGGGCTACAGCAGTTAACTAACATAGCGGAGCACTCCCTCTCCTTGTGTCACGGATTAAGACGGCGGAGCTCGGGCGATACGCCCACATGTTTGTTGTCTTGTTCTCATCCATTGTCGTGTTTTTTCCGCTCCCACCCGCCCCTTTTCTGCTTCATCCGTTTCTTTGTTCCCGTGATCTCGCCTTCGGTTAGTTCACAGCAGCCGCCCGACTTCTTTTTCGACGAGCCGTCGTGAACGAGAGGACCGTGGCTAAAACGCAACCGCGTTCCAACCTTTAGTGATACAAATTTCGTGCCAGTTATATTTATAGCCCGAGCGGTCTTGGGTTAATGTTTGTCCAATAGTGTACTGGGCGGAGCTCTGTGCACTGTCCTCTCTCGCGCACTCAGCCAACCTATCTCCCCACCCTCTTGGCATGCTTTACGCATCTCAAACATCTCAAACTTTCGTGCATCGAAGTAGACTCCTTCGCGCAGCTTGTTGAAATAATCTGTGCTAACGACAGATTGGAAACATTGTCTCTCTGCGATATGGAATTCGGCGCCACTGAAGTAGAATACCCCACGTGGTATGGGGACGTGTACTATGGTGATATTCTGGAGGGCCTCCGACCGCCTCCCGCATGGCGCGCATTGTCAATCCAAGCTCCATGGCGTGATATCTATGAATTGTTGTATCTTTGGTTGGCGTCATCGCCAATTCAACTCCAAATTGATGCTCTAGACCTTCTCGATGGTGCCGAAGAACCCGAATCTGTGCCTAATCTGTTGAAATCGGCAGGACTATCTTTAGAGAGTTTTCAGGCATGAGCGCACCGACACTCATCGTCGGTCGTCTCATAAATTCACATTCACCACGTTGACAAGCTAACTAGCAAATTAGCTCTTCTACACTCTTACGACCTCAGCCACAATACAAGACTAAAACCGCTCACGCTCCGTTTGGAAGCGTACCGAATGCCTGAATACTTGGGAATACCTGCAGACGTGGTCGCAGCGGAGTCGGGCAGAATCTGCAACATCATCAACCAAATCACTTCACCTGTGATCGAAACGATTACTTTCGTCATCGCCTTCGAGCTAGCTGCGAATATACGGCTACTGGACCTGGCCGAGATGGACGGGTATTTTCAGCGGCCAAATTTCGCGTCACTTAAGACTGTTCGCGTGGAGCCAGATTATATTTTTGAGGATTACGAGGGTTGTGGAGATGACCACCCTACCATTATACAGGAGTGGTTGCAAGCGACATTCCCCCGATCTTTGGCGCGAGGAATTATAGATTGCGGCTTTCCACCAATCGGTCCGAGCAGGTTGTTATCAGAATAGATGTGGCCGTCTGTTACACGAAGCCCTTGGGTGTGGGTGTTCACATTCACATTCACCATTCACGGGTAGTCTGGGTAGTCTGGGTGGTGGGTGTTGTTTCGGTTGGGATGAATCACCTACACATACGCACATGCATATATACATCCACATCCACATCCACACACACGGATTTGCGTATTTCAAGGCCTGCTATCCTGCTATTGATTTTGCGTGTTTGCACTATGTATAACTACTTGCTAGGTCATGCAGATATATACAGTAAACACATCTATATCATTTTAACGGGTGGTACTTGGTAGACGTGGTAACCACCGTTCACATCAGTCACTGTGCCCGATGTGCCCATGGTGGTGAAATTTTGCTTCAATGGAGTTTCAGTATGACATTGCAAGACAACAGAAACACTCATCGCGCACCACAGACGAAGCCTGGACGAGATCGGAAGCGTACTCAGTGATATCGTGCCCGTGATTGTAATTCTTCAGCTCTGGCTGCTTGCTCGTGTTTTTTGGGCCTCTGTGCCAGTCCCAAAGGCTGTCGTGGTAGGTCCATTGACCCGTGCAAGCATCAACGCTACATATGTTATATGTCGTGCTTATGCACGATGAAGTTTGTGGGAAGTCAAAGGGCGCTGTCGTGGTCTATTATGATCGAAATTTAAGTTAACCACGACTTATATAACGGCCGCGACTCAACCGCGACTTCACTTTCAGAATCGCTTGCATTATCTGCCGCTGGACCCTCTTGGCTTCGTCTCTGATCACATTCAAGTTTGATGGTTAAATGATACAAATTCACGGGATCCTATATGGGCGAAGTCGACAGTGCTGGGCCGAATCCCTCCGGACATACTTGCTTCGAAGACTCGATCCTGGGAACTTCAAAAAGCCGTGTCATGGGATGTACTTTAAGGTGTAACCTCGGGCTTTTGCCTGTTTACGATGGGTGCCGATCACTTGCCGATCACTCACGAGGATACTTGCATTGATCGTCGCGTGAAAATGCTCACTCCAGCGTGTGCACTGTGCACCGTGCAACTCAAGACCGACTTTCGCATGTCGAAGCCATCTCACAGACTTGCCCGAGCGACGCCCGTGCCATCGAGTTGAACTGGAACAATCTTCAAGTCCAACGCCTTGCCATCACTCATGAAATACCTTATTCTCGCAATATTCTCGCGCCGATTTCTGTTAGCAGGCACGGGATTGTGTTTCACCGTCAACAATGGGCTTTGACCCCTTGCCCAGCTTTGTCATTTGTCACTTAGCCTTCAAATAGCGCCCAATTTAGCCGTATAAAAGAGCAGGTGCAGAAATACATTGGGACGTCTGATGATGTCCTTCAACTTTGCTCTCTGGCTGGCGGGCTTTCTTGTATACGCATCAACGATTGTCTGCTCCCCATCAAGCCCTGTCGTAGATCTGGGATATGCTCGCTATCGCGGGTCGACTGATCTCGCCTCCAACATCACTTCATTTCTGGGCATTCGGTACGCTACACCGCCTACTGGTAAGTGCCCGTTGTTTCATGCAATGAGATACCTGAGGTAGTGCATACAGGTTCCCTGAGATTTCAAGCTCCCAAGCCTCCTGGACAAGTAGCAGGGACCCAAAATGCCACTACTTTCCCTCCTCAGTGTTGGCAAGCTACTGTCGCTGACGCCGCCGGAAATACCACCGCTCAAAGGCGAGACATTGTTCCAACATCAAGCTCCGAGGACTGTCTCTTCCTTGAGTATGATCTGCTTTCAGCAATGCGGAAATCATCTTTGACTGACTGAGCCGAAGCGTGGTGGTGCCGAACATCGCGACAGCACGAGGGTTACCTGTAGTGGTCAGTTTTGATGTTTCTCAATTTTAAGTTAATCCCTTATGTGTGCACATCTGCAGGTGTGGATCCACGGCGGCGGGTATGGGACTCCTTTCACAGACGTTGACTGTTTCTGAAAGCATGTCGATCAGATTTGTCGCTGGAAACATCAGCCAATACCAGAACAGCGATCTGACTGCCGACTCTGACAATCGTGCCATCACCGTGCTGATTCAATACCGCCTGAGTGTTCTTGGTATGATCTGACCTCTCATCTTTACATGTCGACTGCTTATAGGCATATAGGATTTTTGGCAGGGCCAGAGGTCAAGGAGAAAGGAGCGCTCAATGCTGGCCTTCGTGCGTCACAGTGCTTTCTCCTTCAGTCCATTGAACTGAAGATCTCGTAGTCGACCAGAACCTTGCCCTTCAATGGGTTCAAAAACATGTGAGTATCATCTCAACTATTTCCTCCATCGCGTCTCACAGTTCGACACGCCAGATATCGTCTGTAATAACGAAGCCTTGTAGAACATTTGACCGAGACTCTCCTGTAGAACATTTGGTGGCGACCCCTCGAAAGTCACAATATGGGGCGAAAGTGGTAAGTGATACAGTGAAAAATAAATTATCCGCTTACCGTTTCCTGCAGCCGGTGAGGATCATCTATCTAGGTTGACTTTTTACTAAACTGCCCATCAGGGGCCACCTCTGTTCTCCAGCACATTGTAGTATGTGATGCATACAGTATCCCTCTTACACTTCTGAAAGCTAACGATCGCCTCAGGCACATGGCGGCCGAACCAATCCACCGCTATTTCGAAACGCTATCACCAGCTCTACGATCTTGACCTCACAGTATCCCGCAGACGGCCTCATCCCTTCGGTATGTCTCCAAGTCTGGTCAACTCTAACGCACCTGACAACTCGAAAAAAGCAAATATACGAAGCAGTTGCCAATATGAGCGGGTAAGGGCCAATCCTTTCGCAGAAGCTGTGTGTCCTCGCCCGATTGACGTTCTCTGTAAATCTCAGTTGCCTGGCTACATCCGATTCGTTTGCATGTCTCGTCTCAGCCGACGCGCAAACACTTGCAGATATTGGCGAAACTATAGACATTGATGCCTTTTATACCACTTTTGCCTTTGTTCCAGTTATCGATGGTCAGTTCATTTTGGAGAGGCCGACACTGACTTTAGATCGCAGGGAGGTTAATGGAGTCAGTAAAATCCCCCCTTCCTCTTCCTTTTGAAGACACTGAATGCGTCCTTCTTGCAAAAAGAATGCGCTGCTGTCTGTCACAAATACCTTCGAAGGACGGTTTTTCACACCAGCGACCGTGTCCAACATCACGGGTTACATTCAGTCTCTTTTTCCACTTATGACCACGGCCCAGGTTGAAGATGCTGTGCAAGTGTACGCACTTTTCAACAATACATGGCCGAACCTCACAGATCAAGCGGTTGCGATTAGAGGGGAATGTAGGTGCAACCACCGCCGACCGAGATCCGGTTCGCTGACAAAGTGTGCGCCGTTGCAGCCATTTTCATTTGTCCTACCTATGACATGCTTCGCGCGTTCCCCGGAAAATCGTGGAAGGTGAGTTGAAACACATGCCTCGAGGAGAATGATCTCAATGTCAGAGTACACAGGGCGAGTTCGCCATCCCTCCCGGTAACAACCCCTGCTATCTTTCCAAATACACGAGCTGACGGAATTCCAAGGTGACCATGGCGATGATATTCCTTACTACTTCACATCGTAAGTGCATTCTCGGCGTTTCATATTGCTCGCTTACATGTCCTCTTAAGAATGGGACCGCCTTACAACAACACCGACTTCGTCAATTCGTTCTCCAAGTCTTTCCTCGCCATGGTACTTGCCGGAGACCCTAATGTCAAGTTTGATCCAGCCGATCGCACGCCCAATTGGAAAACGTGGAGTGTGGGCGCAACGGAGATGCTGTTCAATGAGACTTCAACCGGTCAGCCAGAAATTCTGAGTACCTCCACGGATCCCGGGGTGCTGACACGCTGCGCGTATGTATTCCTTGCACTATCCAGCTTCTCTGCTCTGATTGCATGCCTTTCCAGCTTCTGGAAAAGCGTTGCGGCCAACATAGCCCAATGATTTCTGGCTGCGTGTGTCAGATGACATCAACTTGAAATATAATGTCCAACAGCGAGAGTTTGTTTACCTTTGTTGCAATTCGATCTGAGGCCGAAGCTTCAAATTTGTGGCGCTGAACACCGCGATAGTCATCGTCGGCGAGGTCATACAAGTCTGTAAGATTGATAGACATGACGAGACGGGCACTCGACTCTAAACAACCTCGCGAGCTTTACGAGATGCAGGTATCGAGGCAGAATTGTTGCTTGAGGGGTTCCAAAAGAATACTGCGTAGTGTAGCGCACATCAAATTTCATTTGTTTCCATATAGTCTGAACAATCGTGTAGCCTCAGAACTGAATTCACAAACTGATCAGAACGCGGCATGATGGATAAGAGGAAATCCTGTGGTGTGTATGGTATTGAACTGTATCGGCGTAGCATGCGAACCAGTCACCATGCTCTGGGACTCGTAGATCTTTTCCAGAAGATTCGGGCCGGTAAAATAATTTGACTCCCAGCTCAGAGTTGTGGAGAGTTTTTCTCAAGTTTTTCTGGCATGCTGCCAGCTGGTGACCGATGGCTCCGTCCGCGTGTAAGTAAGCCTCGGTGCCAATATTACATAATGCCCGAGTCGTGTCTTGCTTCCGCCGACCATCTTTAGCGCTTCAGCCTCAAAAGTCAATCCAAAGTCCTTGTGTAGATTTCAAATTTTCGATTGCGACATACTGCCACGATGCTACTTCCAAAACTGCAATTGAATAGCATCTTCAATCCAGAACCCCTCCCCTCCCCCGTTGCGCCCATGATCCCACAACCATCTCGAGACTCGTGTCCACGATTGTAGGAAGCATCGCTGCTTATGCGCTCACGAACCTTGGGGCCGGTACGAGCCAGCCTTCTGTCAATTTTGCGTATTTAAGGCCATACATGCAATGTCCCATACGACCAACTCGCCATTGCAAACCGACAAAGCTATCGAGAAATGCATCACCACCTGCTATGCCTATCACTGCTTGCTTGTCTGACTTTACTGCTGCAAGCTGAGGATGCTGAGGCTCATAAGTCGAGCCACGATGATGGACCTATAGTGGACCTCCAGTATGCCCTGTACCGCGGATCGACCGACCCTACTTCCAAGATCACCACATTCCTCGGTATTCGCTACGCTGCTCCTCCCATTGGTGCGAAAAATCCACCCATTGGTTCATACGAACTTCTGCCCACTTACACATCCTTTGCCGGTGGCTTTTTTTAGGTTTGTTGCGCTTCCAATCTCCTCGACAACCAGCGAGCGTCAAAGCCATACAGAACGCCATTTCGTTCCCCCCGCAATGCTATCAGTCTGAAATTGGCTCGGCAAATATAAGCTCGCCGGTATCTGCGCTTCCGAAACGAGATTTTGAACCCGTGCCCACCAATACTTCTGAAGACTGCCTCTTCTTAGAGTACGTGTTACCCTTTTGATTAGTTATTTTGGGACTTTTCTGAGTTCTGGGCAGTGTGGTCGTTCCAGACATAGAAACAGCGCGGGGATTGCCTGTTGTGGTACGCTGCCTCCATACATCCACCTTTTTGCTTCCAATTTTCGGCTGACGCGTCTACAGGTGTGGATACATGGCGGCGGGTAAGCGCTTTTTTACATCTCAAACGCGTCATTATGATGAGCCCCCATTGGCCAATGGCAGATACGCTAGCGGCAATATCAGTGTCTTCACGCAGTCCGATCTGACCGCCCATTCGAACAACCATGCTATCACTGTGCTAATACAGTACAGACTCGGCGCATTCGGTGAGTCTTGAGTCTTCAATTCCGCACAACATTAATGATGCACCATTGTTGCAGGATTCTTGGCGGGTCCCGAGGTGAAGAAACACGGAGCGTTGAATGCTGGTCTGCGTAAGTATATGAGCCTTTTCTATGGATCGTGAAACTGAATGTTTTCAATCAATTCGTAGTCGATCAGAATTTCGCTCTGCAATGGGTTCAAAAATATGTAAGCCCGAATATCTAATGCTACGCCTGTCTGGTTTCTAATCGCGCCTTATTGTCCGGGCTGTGCAGATCTCGTCTGTCTCTTCTTCTTCTGCCATTAGGCGCTTGAAGCTGCTCACATCGATATAAAATGCAGCAAGTTCGGTGGTGATCCGGGAAAAGTGACCATTTGGGGTGAAAGTGGTTCGTTCATACTTGCAATTCAGTGATTTGCTTCACCCTGCACAACGCTGATCATGATCTGTTCTATGCAGCTGGTGCGTAACAACCTTCCACAAGTAGATGCGCGCCAATTCAATTCGAATGTGGACAGGGGCCGGATCTGTGCTGCAGCACGTCGTCGTATGTCCAATCAAGATTGATTCTGTATTCTTAATTTATGATTCAAACGCACCTCGCAGGCGCACGGCGGGCGTACGCAACCCCCGCTGTTCCGCGCTGCAATAACGAGCTCCACCGCGCTCCCATCCCAATATCCCGGTGATGGGCTCATACCCTCCGTGCGCATTATTCATGCATCCTTTCTCCTCGAAATTGACTTGCATTGGATAATTTCTGCACAGATACTCTACAACGAACTGGCGAATATCACCGGGTACGTCGCTCCTCCCATATCTAAAACTTTCGACACATTCCATGTTCCATGTTCTATATTCTATATGCTCAGTCTGAACTCACACTGCACTGGCTCACAGCTGTCTCGCGCCCAACTCGAACTCGACCTCATTCGCATGCCTCGTCGCACTCGACGCGGACGCTCTGGGGGAGGCGAACTACCTCACCATCACGCGTGGATTCTACGGGACCACCGCTTTTGCGCCCGTTATCGACGGGGAATCCATTGTGGAGCGGCCGACGGTGACGTTGGGGCGTGGGCGTATAAATGGGGCGAGTCTCCCAATCTCCCATCCCCTGTATCTCTGTGTCCTTTATTCAAATATTAATATTACCATTTATCGGGCAGGAGGTATTGCTGGCAGTGACAAACACATTCGAGGGACGCACATTCGTGCTGCCAAACCTCACCACGAGCATAGCCTCTATATCTGCGTACACGCAAGCGTACTTCCCATTGCTAGACGCGGCACAGGCGAACCAAGTTGCCGAAATATATGCTGCTTCTGCGCTAGAGGAAGAGCTTCCCACGGCAGAGGACCAGGCTGTTGCGATCATTGGCGAATGTGAGCTATTCTCTAAAATTCATTTTCCTGGTTGTCTCTCGCAATTGTGGTTTCCCGATAGGAACAAGCAGCTGACGAGCCACATGGGATGTGGATTTTTCTGTTTGAAGCGGTATTCATCTGCCCGACTTATTATCTGCTGCGCGCGTTCAAAGGGAGATCTTGGAAGGTGCGTTGGCAATTTCACTTGCATCGATGTATATAAGGAAATCGTACTTGCGGGACGCTGATGAATGAATTTTTTCGCAGGGAGAATTTGCAATTCCACCAGGTGAGTTGAGCACTGCTATAATCTACTCTCTATCGTGAATCGTGACGCGTGCGTGCGCTGACAAGGCCTTGCGCCTATGATCCACTAGGCATCCACGGCGAGGACGTCTACTATTACTTCACGTCGTAAGCTACAGTCCCATCAAACCAACCTGTTCTTAACCAAATCCACTTGCGATAAGTTAACGTTACTGATCATGGTTACCCCCACCTCATCTGCGCAGCGCCGGCCAGCCGTTCAACAACACCGCCTTCATCACCGCCTTCGCGCAGTCCTTCCTGGACGTCGTCCGCTTCCTCGACCCGAACGCGAAATTCGATCCTGCGAATCGCACGCCACACTGGAAGACGTGGGATGCTGCCGGTTGGCACACGGAGATGCTGTTCAACAAGACGGCCGCGGGGGATCCTGTGATCAGGCCGATTTCGACTGATGGGGGTCTGCTTGGGCGATGCGCGTGAGTGAATCTATGTAAAGGAATTCTTAGTCGTGGGCTGACCGCGGCAATGTACACCTTTTCTCCAGGTTTTGGGAGACATTGTCGGCGTATACTGCCCAATGATTTCGGCCGTTGGATTTCGGATTTGGCCACATCTTGCTATATATTTGGTTGAACCAGTTGTGAGCATTGGCTGCGATTGGAAGCGTCTAAATATATCTTGGAATGAATAGTATGCGTGGATCCCGTGGATCAGTGCCACCGCTTCATGCCAAGTACGATATGTTGAGTGCAAATTCGGTGATGAATTTGTACGCAATAGGGTTGTGTGATGATATCGCATTGAGTGGCACGAGATAACTTCGGCCATGTGGGGTCCCTCCTGCCGGTCCCTCGCGGGAAGCTGGAACGCTGAACCTTTCTTGCAACAAAAGATTTTCGTGATCTGAGCGAGAGTCCAGTGCGCGGCCCGGGGATTTGCAATTCGAAGCCAGCCTCCGGTGCAGTAGCTGGAAGACGCAAAATTGGGACCTAAACTTTTCAATTGAAGCCTACAGCTCAGTAATGGAGCATGCATCGATGTTGATGGCTGACTCGAGGACTGCGTCGCATCTCACCCTTTCAATTCATGAAGCCTGAGCTCTGAATTGCGAGGTCGTCCATATTCATATCAGTATGCCAGCTCTGCGCGTACAACATTTTCGGTACTGATGCATTTCCCTTGCTCAACGTCGCCGGCTGGGCCTTTGAGGGAACACCCACATTGCAATCTCACCGCTGCGCTGCAGGATCACGAAGGTACCCAACCCATCTGTGTCTTTGTCTCTCGTCTGTCTCTCCTTCTCGGCACCTGCGCTGCGCCTGCGCCTTCGGCTTTGGGGCCTACATATCTTCTTGCCTCAGCGCCGACGATGGTGAACATACTGGCATGTTTGAAATTTCAATTAATCTGACAGGGGTTATCGCGGCCCCAGCACGGGCCGTGTTTCGTAACCTTCCCGCGCAAACGCATCTGCCACTCTTCCCGTCCCTGCCCACCTCTTAGATGTTAATGGCATGCAGAAATTATTGCCAAGTGTTCGCCGTGAGACTTTCCCAGAACCTGCAAGCACAAAATGTCAGGTTAACGCGCACAAACCCGGACGTGATGGTAATAATAATAAATATCGTCTAGACTTACGTGCACCGCGCCAACACCCCTGCATTCGTCCCCACCGCCTTAATGGTCAGCGCCCCCGCCGACGTCTTATTGAACAGCATCTCCAAGCCACCGCTTTTTGCGTCCCACACATTCCACTGCGGCGTGATGCTCGCGGGGTTGGTGTGGTTGTTCGGGTTGAGGGAGATGGCGGTGTCGAGGAAGGCTGAGGAGAAGGAGGCGATGAAGGTGGGGTCGTTGAATGACGGGATCCAGCTGAAGAAGTAGTAGGAGAGGTCGTTCCCGTGGTTGCCTGGCGGGATGGCAAATTCTCCCTGGAGAAAATACTGCATTCAGTGAATGTTCCGAGGCAAGGGAGGGAGGACGGACCTTGTATGAAGACCCGTTGAAGGCGTTGAGAAGATAATAGGTGGGGCATATGAATGTAGCTACGTGAGCAAATCCAAGGCAGCACATTATATCTAAAACAAAAAGTGGCTACGCACCTTCTCCCATAAGAGCGATCGCCTGTTGCTCGACGGTTGGCAGTGTCGCGTTATATTTCGCATACTCCGCCGCCACCGCGGTCATCTGCGCGGGCGTGAGCAGCGGGAAGACATCTTGCGCGAACTGCGTGATGTTCGTCACCGCTGGGCTCGTATCGACGAAGTCGCGCCCCTCGTAGCTGTTCGTCACTGACAGAAGGACGTCCTGTGCCATGATACCCACTCTTTCGTCAGAAACACGCAAAAATCGCCGACAAACGAGCGAGCGAGTGGGGGTATCGCACCCCGTTGTGTAGCCCCTTCTTCAGCGTGTCTGTAGGCCGCTCGACGATGAATGTCCCGTCGATGACGGGACCAAAGGTGAACGTCCCGAAGAAGCCGCCAACCACCACATCGTTCCCCACTGTGCTGAGCGTCGCAGCAGGTGAGGCGACGAGGCAGGTAAATGTGTCTGTCGCGTTTGCGCAGCTGTATTTCGTAATCAGCAATTCAAGGTTAATTTGTGGTACGAGTGGTGAAGTACCCTGCGCCGCTGGCAACCTGGTTGTATATCGTCTATCTCACAGTCAGCAAATCATGGTATACGTGAAGTTCTGAGACATAGCGTACGGCGAGTATCGGGGCATCGCCGAGGTACTGCGGGGGCAGGGCAGTCGAGCTGGTCATTGCTGCGCGGAAGAGCGGCGGGCTGGTTTGACCGCCGTGTGCCTGCCATCGCCGAGGATTAGATGATATGTGCCAAATATCGAGAGAATCATTGAAGCACGTACGACAATGTGCTGGTAAACGCCTCCGGCGCCTGTGGTGGTTTTGAGAAATGTATTTTATGAGTGCTGACTTGAATGAATTACCAGCTGATACACCCTGTTAGCCAAAGGGATCGGAAGGAAAGACATTGAAACATACCGCTTTCGCCCCAGATGGTCACTTTGGCGAGATCTCCGCCAAATTTGCTAAATAAGATCTTAGGTTGTAATCCAGGGCTATCTCGTTGGGTTAATTTACGCACTATATCTGAAAACCGAGAGCGGATCAGACTTGATTGAGAATGAGAGAAGGCGGGTTATCCTACGTGTGCCCGAACCCATTGAAGAGCCAGGTTTTGATCCACTGAAAATCTCTATCAGCGATTCTCCGCAGAACATGAAATGGAGCAGACACGTACGAAGCCCGGCATTCAACGCCCCGTTAGCCTTCACCTCAGGACCCGATAAGAAACCTGGAATCACCTCAGTAGTCAGCACTTTCGAATTACCGGCATCATAGGACACTGACCGAAAACGCCAAGTCGGTACTGGATGAGTACCACGATCGCGTTGTTTCCAGAGTCCACGGTGAGGTCGGTCTGCGGGTATGCGGCCACGCTTCCGGAGACGTATCTTGACGACAGAGTTAATATGGTTGTGCTTCGGCTGGAAAGTGGTAATAGCTCACCCTCCGCCGTGGATGAATACCTGGTGATTCAAACGATGAGAACAAAGTATGCAAGCTGAGAGAGACAGACACGTACAACGACAGGCAGCTCACTAGCTGTCCCAAAGTTCGGCACGATCACGCTGCGTAACCCGCGGTCAGCTTCACACCGTGTGTAGGAGGGCAAAAACGCACTCCAAGAAGAGACAATCTTCAGATGAGGCCACTGTGTCCGCCTCTCGTTTGGCCAAGAGCGGGTTGGTAGGTGATGTGCCGGTGCCAGCCTGATAACATTTTGGGGGTAACGCTGTGGCGCTTTGGACGCCCGTCACGTTGGCCGGCTTCTGGGGAGCTTGGAAGCGCAGCGAGCCTGCCAGCAAGATAATCAGTATCTGATAGTTCTGGGACTGTATAGGATATCGCTACTCACCAATGGGAGGAGCACCGTATCGAACCCCGAGGAACGAGGTGATGTTGTTCGTAGTATTAGTCGATCCTTGGTAGGTCGCATAGTCGAGCGTGACTATAGCTGTGGTTGATGCGTCTGTGGTGGATGTGAGGGCTAGTGCCTGCAACGCCAGACCGGCGACGACAAGGAGGGAGTGCATTGTTGGAGTGATATAACAGATCCGCACACCAGAGCCTTTATACTAGTATAAATGGTAGATTGGCTGGAGTAACACTACAATCGTGGGTGAATCAGCCACGATACAAGCACCACTGGGAAGTACGACAGGCTCATGGCAGCATACGATATGGCGGTGTGCATCAGCAGTGCGATCACGGCCGTGGAACGTCACGAGCCCAGCTATAATAAGGTCCTCCCATTGTCTGGTCGATTTCGAAGACTAGCACCGATATCGCAGATGCTTCGGAGCCGGGAAGGCAAACGATGTGTCTAGATATCGGATGCATACAGAAACATGAGCAAAGAGGCGGCACCTGCTGACGCAGTTGATCGTCAGACATCAATGCGTCAACGTCGACCCGCATTCTCGATCCATTTCAGCTTGCCATGATATTTGGGATAACAGATCAATTGCCAATGGAGCTGGAGATTATTCGGGAAAATATGCATCGGGCCGCCGGTTTGATCAATCTTGGAAGATAACGAAGCAGGACGAGGAGGCGTCGCGATGAGAAGATTTGAGCATTTCGTCACCGTCATACTATCGTATAGCAGGCGCCTGTGTGAATATGCCGGAGTAGCAGTCCTTGTGTTGACTTCTAGAAGTGAGAGGATGCGCCCGTGAATGATAAAGATGAAGACGGTGAGTTATGTAGCTACGTGTGATGCAGAGATGGACATAGGATGCATCCGCGCTGAAGGAAGGAAACGGGTCGGGCCTTGGCACCGAATCTCACGCCACAATCCCAACTAAGGCCCCGGCAACTCATCGAAATCTCAACCCACGTCCTTTATAATTAGCACTTATACGCATTCAACTCCTGTTATCGTCAGTCTTTGTCAATCTCATTGCTGCTTACAACCTTCAAGGTTGTTTCGCTCTGCGCCTGGAACATGGATATGCCTATGACATCGCTACCGACGACGACGCGGTGCTGGTGCTCGCCGAAGACGTCGTGCTCTTCGCGACATTCATTCGCGATCGCACTCTCCTATCATGCGGTCCTCAAGCATCGCTTCACCCGCCTCATTCACATAGTCGGTCACCTCGAACACCCGAAGCAAATTCGTTGCGGCCAACAAGCGAGTCGACCAGATACGTGACCCCGACCACATCGCTGCCGATTCCACACATTCCCAACACCCCTTGTCTCCCGTAGCGCCCTCCCTCGCCATCAACCACGCTGAGGCCTCCCATCCTTCGCCTCCACGTTCTCCCTCGTTATCATTCTAGGCCGCTGCATCGCCCAGTCGTCTGCGACCAGACAGACCTAGGACATCCCACCCCCTAGCAGCGAACGTGCAAGTCACTCGCGCCTTATACGACTTCGATGCCGACAACAGATCATGCCGTGCGTGTGGCCATTGCGCTCCGCAGCTGCATACGCATCGCGGAGTACCTTCGCAGCGCGTCCAGATCAGTGCCAACTGAATGTTCTGGCGTCCAAGGAGGGAGAAAGCATGTGGATTGGCGAGGCAGCTCGAAGGCGTGGGATGGATCTGCCCCTGCGCTCGGGAGGACAAGGAGTTAGTACCCATATCGATGACATGGGGAATGGAGAGGATGAAACAAGCTCAGCGCTCTCGCTGCTGGCTTACTCGGATGTTGTAAAGGAGACCGGCTCCATCCTCTTCCATCTTGCAGGCGGCTAAGAGTGGAACTATCGGCTCAGAAACCCCTAGCTTATACACCTCATCAACCCACCCCGTCTTCCGTCGTCACATCTCAGCAGAGCATGAAAACCTATCCCGGCCTTGTACGCATACGAGAACCCCTGCGATGGCATCCCTTCGTAACACCGATGGAGATGTACATCTATTTCGCGGCCAGAGTGGTGGCACAGACATCCATTCGCTCCGTGGGGCGCAAGACCGAGATGTTTGATTAGGAATGGACGCTATGGTGCAAGTACAACAAACAGGCCTTGAGGAGCTCATGGGCGTCTTCGTCGGCGCCGGCTTCCCTTGACGTCGATCCACATCATTGGCACTGTAAACAGCGAGGGCCAGGTTAAGGCGAATCGAACTCGTCGACTTGCATATCCCCTACATCTTCACCAGAACTATAGGTCTTGCCGCCTTCAACGAGTTGATGACATGCTAGGGTTTCTCGTACAGCGGCGTCCTCGGCGCTGGGAAACGCTGCGCCCATCTCTTTCTTCTCAGCTGCACTGTACGCTCGGAGCTCTCCGCGTTTTGCGAGCACAAAGACACCTCCGCGCTCGCCAACGGCTATCAATGCCACAGCCAGCTGCGCGAGATATTCCCATGCGCGCAGGACTAGCCCGACTTGCAGCCAAGCAGGGGCGAGCGATGAGGCGCGCGTGTCCATGGTCAAGGTCGTGGACAACAATATTACGTGGAGAGGGCCGAGCTCTGTTCGCCAGCGAGGAGCCTCGCTCGGTGGACTTGCAAGGGCTACTAGCTGTACGCTAGGTTGATGGTGCGGGGGTGCCCAGAAGTGTACCCACTCACCCCGAATGGCGGTCCCAAGGGCATAACTGGTGTGCAGACTCCCAATGGCCGGGTCTCCGCACTGATGCCCCATCCGGAGAAGGAGACGACTCTACAGAGCACTGGTTGGTATCCTGAGTCGATGAGGGAGGGCTGGGGAGGTAGCGGGCCGTGGTTTAACTACAAAGCGCGCGGGAGTGGATTGAAATTGGGACAGTATAGTTATCCATGTACGTATCATTGTATTCATGAGTGATATACTCGCAATAGAAAGTAGCATTATATATTATCGATAGACATGACATGTGTCAAGCTATGATATCTTGTTTCGTTTACTGTGCAGCTCCGACTTTCAGGGAGGCGCCTATTTTAGGCGCTCAGTGTTTCCACTTTCTCAGGCCTACCAACTGCAACACGAGGCGATACAATCTAAATTGCGTACTGCATAGCCTGCGCTCTTGCTCAAACGCTCTCTATCCCCAACATCGCGCATCATTTTTGCCAAATACCCAGCTTCCGCTCATTTAGAATACACTATGGACAGAATGGCTGAGCCTGGTCCTTCTAGATCTGGCGCCATCGCGCGACCCACGTTGGACCATCTCGACGTTGCGAGGGCTGTCTCCGAGCAGCCCAATACATCACTCCCAAACGCAACCTACATCACCTCAAGCATATCAGGTGGCACTATCAATAATGTCAACGGCGATCTTCACAATATTAATAACTTTGTGAACCACAACTACCACGGAATCTCCTCCGTTACGTCGATCGATCCAGCCAGCAAGCCTCTACCACCAATCCCCCCGTTCAACGGCGCGCCTATCGATTTAATCTCATCGTGCTTCACTGGACGTGAGGTGGAACTTGAGTTTATCACCATTTCCTTTAACACCTTCCAGAGCGACAAGCCGACTCGTTTCGTGATCTACGGGATGCCGGGTCTTGGGAAAAGCCAGCTGGCCCTACAGCATGCCAACCTGGCGTTCACAGCCGGCGTTTACTCTCACGTTTTCTACGTGTCGGCTACGACGGTGGAGAAGCTCGGTCAAGGGTTAGCTCGAATACTCGGTCTGCTCAATCACGCAGAGCGAAATCATCCGGACCAGGCCGCGCAAATAGCAGCTGTACGTCTTTGGCTCGAACAATCCGACCACCATGGATGCCGCCGATGGCTGCTTATACTCGACAATGTGACGGCGGAGAGCGCGAAGTTTCTGCGCGAGCATTTGCCGCGACAAAACGCCGGCGGCACCATCTTAATTACCACTCGAACACGCAATATTGCGGAAGCTGTGGCAAATGCGGCGGGTCAGAAACACATCATCTTTGAGCTCAAGGCACTCAGTAAAGCAGAATCCGTCAGCCTGCTGCTGAAGAAGGCAGGGATTGATGGTGCTCCGATAGATCTGGCAGGCGCAGAGGAGCTTGTGAGTCGAATGGGGTGCCTTCCTCTGGCAGTCCAGCAAGCGGGATCGTATATGAAGCGCAGTGGCCTCAAGAACACCAATCAGCTTCAGGAAATGTATTATCAGCGGGGATTGAGCGAGGTAAGATAATGCATGTACGCCGCTTGACCTTGCACTTACTGAAACTTTGTCAAGGTGATACGCTGGGAAAATGATCTTAACACTTATGACGAGACATCCATATTGGCCGCATTTACCCTGTAGATCCAAAAGCTCGAGGAGATAGATCCAGATGCCCACAAGCTTCTGAAAACGCTGGCATTCCTTGACCCGGAGAATATACCTATCGACATCTTGTCGCTGGGCGCCAGGGCAATTAGTGAACGCCTTGCAAAGAACGGCCAACAATCACTCATTCTATCTCCGAACTCCCAGCGAAAAGAGCCTGCAATCCGCAGGTTATTGAAAAAACTAAAAGGGAAGCTGCACATGGAATCCAATCCACTGGAGGGTGTTCCCTCGGAGTTGACGGTTCTCATTGCGCTGTTTTGCTCCGAAGGACGGATACGAGCCGCCTTCCGCCACTTCGAGGATCTATCCATAGCCCAGCCTCTGTACGACGATAAACCATCACTCCACATCCACGACTTGATCCAATGGGTCCTCCAACAAAGTGCACTGGTTCATCGAGAGGAAGGTTATCGCGTGCTTGCCATCGCGCTGCTCTGCAATGCGTTTCAAACAATAGATGATCCGCGATCACCACAGTCCTGGGATCAGTGCGAAATATTTGTGCCGCACTTTATGGCTCTGGAAACTCAAGATTGGACGCACTCTATGATCAGTGAAGAATACATGATCGCCAACGAGTCAATTGCAGAGTATTTTTCAAGTCGCGGGCGTTACAAAGAAGCCGAGACACTGCTTGTCCGAGTACTGGCGCATCGCAGGCGGCTACTGGGCTCAAAAGACATTTCAACATTCAATACCATGCATAGCCTTGCCGGAGTGTATGAGGACCTAGGGAGATATGAGGAAGCCGAGTTACTCTATCTGCCACTGTTAGCGGCGGATAAGAAGCGGTTTGGCGCTGATCACCAGCGCACGCTGACGACGGTTTCCAATCTCGCTGGTCTATACGAGAGCCAGGGGAAATTAGACAAGGCGGAAAGCTTGTATGTGCGAGTGCTAATAGGGGAGGAGAAGCAGCTCGGTGCTGATCACCCGGACACATTGACGACGATGAACAATCTGGCTGGTCTATACAAGAGCCAGGGGAAATTGGGCGAGGCTGAAAGCTTGTGTAGGCGAGCGCTGGCAGGGCGGGAGAAGCAGCTCGGGGCTGATCACCCGAGCACACTAGTGACGGTGAACAACCTCGCTCTTCTATACGAGAGCCAGGGGAGATTGGACGAGGCCCAAAGCTTGTATGTGCGAGCACTGCAAGGGCAGGAGAAGCAGCTTGGTGCTGATCACCCGACCACGCTAGTGACGGTGAATCAGCTCGCTGGTCTATACGAGATCCAGGGGGAATTTGACGAGGCCGAAAGCTTGTATGTGCGAGCGCTGGCAGGGCGGGAGAAGCAGCTCGGGGCTGATCACCCAAGCACGCTGCTGACGGTCCATAACTTTGCGTATCTTCGTAAGAAGCAAGGCAGACAGCAAGAGGCCGAGGTGCTTTATAGACGAGCACTGGCGGGCCTGGAAGCAACGCTTGGACCCGACCATCATGATACTCAAACGACGCTATGTAATCTAGTCGAAGATCTTGAGGCGCAGGGACATTATCAGGAGGCAGAAGTGCTGCGCGAGCGAATGACCCAGAGCAATTTGTAGTATTTAATGTAGAACACCTGTCATTTCTTTTCATATATGTAGCCTGGGTCATCGTGTAATCACAGTTCTCAATTCGACACCTGTTCGAATGTACGAGAGGTTATGCTACCTGTACGCCATTACAGCAAGTCCTATGATTAATATTCCAACAACTCTTTATTCCAGAGCATCTCCCAAAGTAAAGCATCATGATACGTAATTCAAACGCTGTCCCTCCCATAGTCTCTAGAAAGGTGTAGGTCGGTAAAGGTCATAGATAAGATATCCGAATTTGGTGCGGAAGGTCCTCCCATAAGGCGAGGGCCGTATGTGCACAAGGCACGTTGATTCGTAGACCGCCATTGGAGCGTCATTATGTATGCAACAAGTCCCCAGGGAGCTTGGGTGCATTTTTAGCCGGCGTGCTTCACGTCTCGGATAGATTTCAGCCTTGTATGGTTTCAGCGAGGCGGAGTATGTATCCATGTTTAATACACAGCTGGTTGGTCACTGTGACGATATTCGGTCAGCCCTGGGTCCTTATTATCTCCTGCATGAATTTTTATTACGGAAATAGTATTTTAAACTTGTGTTGAATGACCTACATTTTATAGGGCGGGATCGTTCGTGGTGTCGTTGAAGTTCGTGATGACGGATGCGATTCGAGGAACGAGTGAAAAAGTATAGAGTCTGTCTATGAGAGACTAGGATGCGATGCAACACTATGCACACTGCCGCATCTCACGCCACATACCCAACCATGACCCATCAACATTGAGCAGTTTTTCAATGCCATTGCTCACCGAGTTCCATAGATTCCACTGCGGCGTGTTCGCTTGATTATTGGGTCGAGTGACATGATAGTATCAAGGAAACCTCAGGCTGTTGAGAACGATGAATTGAATGCGGCGTTGAAGTACTGTACTAATACGACCTCAGAATTTTTGTTTTGATTTAAGGTGATTTGTGCAGATGACTATTTTCTCTCCTTGGGACATGTGACGAACCTAAGGTGGTATCAGTACAGTATGCCGGGCCCATGGTGAAGAAACAGTACGCGAAATCTCATATGTGTACGGCCGATGGGATGGCGAATGCGCCCTCGTCTCAATCGCCTTCACTAACACCCTCCGCCTTGCACCCCTTTCACGGCGCGATGTTCGTCCAGTCGTGATACGCAAAACTCCTCTCCTCGGCAGCACTGCGCCAGATGATCGATGATGGGCGAGTCCGAGCCGTGGAGGCGAAGACCGAAAGCCAGACCACAGCGGTGGATGGCCATAGACAAAAGGGGCTGGTTGGGGTGGGCGAGAAGGGGGTATGCGCGTAGGTATACACACATGGAAATGGGGCATGGAGTATAGGACGACGACAGAAGTATGGAGAAGGGACAGGCTACAATATAGCACATGAATGCAACATTTTCCGTTTACAGGTTAGTTTAGTACGGAACGACAAACGACGGTGTATTTGGGTCCAAAAATAATACAATTTCAGACGGGCGTGTAGCACGAAGGAATTGTACATTGGTAGCCTGCGACGAATGAGTATGTTGGATATATGTGATCTGTACGACTATAAGGACAGTGATGCGATGGCAATGCGGCAACTCAAACTCGGTCCCATTCAGGCTGGTCAGCGTTGACCTTCGTGTCGGACGTTGTCATCTCGTGGACGTCGATAAATATCTGTAAGAATATGTATATATTGATTGGTAATGTCGCTAACGGATTGAATAAAATGAGAATGCTTACCTCCGGTGCGGATGTCGCAGGTGGGTTGCTCGCGCTATTGAGCTTGACGACGTCAACTGTCTGTAATCAAGGTGGGTTAGCTGGGTCTGTGCGGGAATGGACGCATGGGCACCACCTACTCTTATCGTCGACAGGTCATTGCTGTCGATAACGTTGGTAAGGTTGCGGCGCATGTGCTGGCGCGCGTTGAGCGAGGAAAGAACGGCGTTTGTGTAGAGCTTGGGCATGAGGAATGATATTGCCATGTGGTATGGTTGCGCCTAAGGAAGACCGTTAGCTGCCTGCTTCAGAAACCTCATGAGATGACTTACGTAAGACAAGTAAACACAAAGATCCACGATCGCTATGATGGCTGTGAGAAACCCGTTCTGGATGGTGACTAGAAAGTGGTGTGAGCCACCGATTTAAGAGTGAGTGGATATATGGCGAGCTTACGCCGTATAATGTTGTCCAGAATCTTGTTGGTAGCCTCGAAGCTGCCCTTCCGACCGTGCAGATGGTACGTCAACGAAACGGTAATGCCGAGGTCACCGACCGCGGCAGAGACCAGAAAGACGATAATGATCTGCTTGAAGTTCACGAACAGCGCATATTCTCTGACCCACACCGACGCGATACCCGTGCCGATCCCGCCGCACGTGGTGACGAACGCGCAACAGGCGATGCACGCGGTCATCCACCGGGAGGACGTGACAACATATATGCGCCATGCAAAAAAGGATTGGGCCATGCCTGCCACTATGCCAATTATAATCGGGTCCCCGGCGAGCAACCAGTCGCCGTGGGTGAAGGCTTCGATTACACCCCAGTTGTCGATCAGCAGCTCGTACATCCTGGAAATAGACGATGTAAGTACTGTATTGTCAGCGCAGTTGTAGGGACGTACCATGCCATGGCCAGTATCGAACTCAGCAGGTCGAACGCGAACAGTAGTGCGACGAACCACTTCAGCCACCGGGTATCATTGTCGCTGTTCTGGTAGTACGCGAACGTCTGGATGGAAAGTGATCAACTCGGGCGGTCGGCTAAACAATCAAAATAAAACTCACCTGGGAGACGACGATCCCAAACAGGATGATAGATATAAACACGCCTGTGGCACTCCCAGTCAGCTTGTGGATTTGTGGTGAACACAACTGAAATACCAATGAGGATGAAACCGAATGGGTCAGAAATAGGACTAGACATTGCGGCGCGTTTTTTGCCGGACGCAACAAGCACAGGGAATATTATCACTTTATGATTCGGTATCATGGTGACTTTATAGCACCCAAAGTACCCTTCGGGCCTTGCAGCCAGCACTGTTATACCAAACATGCCGTGAATGTATACGTTTCCGTATCTAGAAATGTTTCTGTCGCGAGACCGCTGGTCTAATATGATTGTCGCGCCGTTCATGGAAGAGAAGCCACCCCTGTATCCCAGGACAGATAAACGACTTCAAAACGCCGAAATGGGGGTTAAGAAACTAGCTGGTTACATACCTACCAGTAATTGACCCTTACACTACGATTAGGGATCCTCAATTCTTGGTTGGCAGCTTTCCAGTTCCGGTGGCCAAATTTCTTGGGATTGTGCTGTAGTAACCTTCATCCTCCACTCGCCCGAGATAATCGTGTTTTCAAGACCGCAGGTTTAAACCTAACTGGAAAGGGATCGTCAGTTGAAGGTAGTAGCGGTGGTTAGCCAAGGAGGCAGGAGCGTCCGAAACAGAAACTCGCCGTGATCAGGGTTACTACGACAGCAATATTATGTAGGGATTCTCATTTCGAATTCGGCTTCCGCCGTAACACGTGTCACTGGCCCTGACGGCATTGTCCGAGATCTGCCAGGCACGTTGCTAAAATCTCCGAGTCGCCGTGTGCACGTGGCGCGTCTTCTTTCATGCGTAAATCCTGGCCTCGCGATCTTGGCGGCTACCAAGCGGCCGCAGCTATTTTTGTTCAGCATGCCTGATCTATTCAACTACCAGGCAGCACATATTCTGGACGATCTTGGCTTCCTTTTAAATTCACCAAGATCAATTTCAAGGGTTGATTCTATTTAGAAACCCTACAACGACGAAACAACCCTATGTGTCAGCCTCGTCGGGAGAAATCCTTGAATTAGCTGCGCGGCACACACACTGGTTACTGGGGGTAAGATGATTATTTAGAAGTTCCCGTCAGAGAACCTTATATCGATAGTGAGTAGCCTATCTGTGTACTGCTCCATGCATCCCAGCTGCACACCTTCCGTCTTCTTGCCATTCAACATGTCCGTCTCTCTCGATGCCTCCACTGTCGCTCTCTTTGCCTCTTTGCTACTGGCAACATGGTATTACTCCAGAAAAGCATCCCGCTACCCTCCCGGTCCTAAAGGATGGCCCCTCATTGGCAATCTGCTGGATGCCCCCAAGCCCGGATCGGAATGGGTTGATTACCATGAGATGTGCAAGAAATACAGTGCGTCATCTTTATCCATCTTTGAAACGCCCTGACATTTGTTTTCAAATGTGAAGGCTCGGACATGGTGTACCTAAGTATCTTTAGACAATCCGTACTCGTTCTGGACTCTTTTGAGGCCATTAACGATCTCCTGGACAAGCGATCAAGCGTATACTCCAGCCGGTAAGCGGGATTTGCCAGATGGCTGTATCCAAGTGTTATCTAAGCCCTTCGTCACTTAGACCCCGATTCACAATGGTTCTCGAACTGTACGTGCGACACTCTTATTTATGCTGCCTTCAAAAAGTTGACTCTGGCCTTGTTCAGGATGGATTGGGTAGGTGATTTTGCCCTCATACCGTATGGGGATGACTGGCGGGCCCATCGCAAATGCTTCCAATCCTCATTCAGCACACGCCCGGGGGTCGGTTGGTACAATCCTCAGCAGACCCGCGCTGCCCACGGTCTGCTCTCCAAACTTCTCGCGCGGCCTGAAAACTGGCGGGACCACGTACAGCAGTACGTTGTGTATTTAACATTAACGCCGACAAGGTTCGCTTACAATGCCGTAGCCAAATAGGCTCGGGTATTCTTGATATTGCATACGGGATCAAGACGCTTCCTGAAAATGACCCTCTTATCGACATGGTGGAGGACACGATCTCGACGACCCTTCAGGCGATGGTGCCTGGAAGATTCCTGGTTGATACGCTCCCATGGCTCAAGTACGTGCCCGCCTGGGTTCCGGGCGCTGGCTTTCAAACAGTCGCGCGAGAACAAAAGCCTAGGATAAGAGCCATGTCCTCAATTCCCTTTGAACAGGTCAAGCGGGAGATGGTGAGATATAAAAATATTACGACCGTGTTTACACACTTACCGGGATCTACCCAACCCAGAACGCTGGGACCGCGGATCCATCATTCACAGTCCAGCGCCTTCAAGAAATCGACCCCAATGGTGACGTACCATATCAGGAGAGGGTCATCGAGAACACCGGTTCGGTCTTGTTCGGAGGTATGCGTAAAATCTTTGATCTTGCAAACCAGAGATTCTGACCAGCGAGAACCTCCGCGCTAGCTGGTTCCGATACGGTACGTGCTCGTTCAAGCCCGACTCGACATTTAATGCAGCATGCTCAATCTGCGTGTCCAGAGTGTGTCAGCGATGATGACGCTCATCTTGGCTATGATGAAGCACCCTGAGGTACAGGCGAAAGCCCATCTCGAACTCGACACTGTTCTGGGTGCCGGGCGACTCCCCACCTTCGGAGATGAGGATTCTCTGCCTTACATTTCTGCGATCGTGAAGGAAAGCCTTCGATGGGAGGTCGTGACACCTTTCGCGGTCCCCCATCGGTCCACGAAGGACGACGAGTACAGAGGGTTCTTCATTCCCGCTGGAACTATAGTGATTCCTAATTCATGGTAGGGCTACCGCCTCTTCGGTGATCGACATATTCATGAACCATCCACACAGGGCTGTCCTGAACGATGAGCGCATATATCCGGATCCATCCACCTTCAACCCTGATCGGTTCATGAAGGATGGGAAGCTCGATCCCTCTGTGCGCGACTCCGAGGCAGCTTTTGGCTACGGCCGGCGTATCTGGTATGTCTGACCTCTTATCGCTGCTATCTCTTCTAACTTCCGATGTTTAGTCCTGGCCGGCATGTGGCACAAGGGACCATTTGGTTGAATATTGCCTGCATTTTAGCTTGTTTCAATATCGGCAACCCTGTCGATGAGCACGGGAATGTTTACGAGCCGTCGGTTGAATACCTTTCAAGCATCGTCAGGTACAGCTGAAATTACTCTTCGTCTGCCTTGCTAACAGTACCTTTTGTCAGAAAACCCGAAAATTTTCCCTGTAGCATCAAGCCTCGCTCAAAAGATGTCGTAGATATGATCCGAGCGTTATCAGCTTGAGGTGACCGCGATGATAGTTCCCACGGGTTCGCGATGACACTGTCCATATTGTCTTCGTTTCTTGTTCTCCGTGTCTTAGACATGTTCATTCGTTCACTACTCTACTCTACTCTACTATACAACTCTAGCATATCCACAATGTCTTCTTAAACATCAGCAAGGCCGCTTCCCAGTGGGTCACTTTGAAGCTATGCTAGAGGAATTTTTGGATGTGCACATACGTCTTCAGGTTGGGCTCACCTATCATTTCGCACTCGACGCGATGAGTGGAACTGAAGATCGATGACTTCAGTCTTGACTAGCCTCGACCATTCGTGCAATCTGACTGAAAGTTCGCGTCGAGTGCATGCATAAAAGCCAAGTGTGTTATTTTCAAATTTTACAGCAAATGCAGCTCATTTTCAGCTCTGAATGTCAGTAATAATAGCAATGATCATTGTGCTGTTGCAGCTGCAATGCTCTCCCAAAACCTGAATGAAAATGCAGTGGATCAGATGTTGAAAGCAGCAAGCTTAGAACAACCAGTAATACATACGCGCAACGTTCAAGCAGCCCAGGATCCGTGGAGGCGGCTCGGATATCCGGCTCAAGAGCGGCTGTCCTATTAAACACCATCTCCGTGTTGTTGTCGATCCATTTATTCCACTCAGGAGTGGTATTCTCTGGATCAACCTTGATATTCGGATCGAGAGATACCACCACGTCCAAGAAGGATCCAGAGAAGGCCGTGATGAAGTCGCGGTTGTACCAGGACGTGCCGTATCTGAACATAAATGAGTTATGACGGGATATCGCCTGAGGTAATTGACCCACGAGGTAAAATAGTAGGCCAGGTCGCTGCCATGACCTCCTGCGGGGTGATGGTATATTCAATGAATCGTTTTCCGTGGCTTGCCCCGAATAGTACATACCTGGCGGAATCGCAAACTCTCCCTATTGAAAAATTCAACGATTACTCATATGAGATTATAGAGACGCCACCCCACCTTCCAAGACTTTCCATTAAATGCTTGTAGCAGGAAATAAGTCGGACAGATGAAAATGGCTTTATAACCCGGCAATCAGTGCGGGTCGGGATATCTGTGATCATGGAGCTGCTACTCACATTCTCCCATTATACCAATGGCTTGGTCATATGCGGTAGGCAGTGTCCCATTCAGAACCGCATATTGAGCAGCGACCGCCTCCATTTGATTTGTGCCCAGAAATGGGAAAAGTTCCTGCGCATATGCAGTGATATTGGTCACGTTGGTTGACACGAATATTCCGCCCTCAAAGGTGTTCGTTACGGAAAGAAGTACTTCCTAGGAACGAAACAGATCAGGAACATACAGGAGCTGCAGAATTAAACGGGATGTGCTCTTACTCCGTTGACGTTCCCCCTCTTCAAGGTTAGCGTAGGCCTCTCCACGATGAACTCGCCGTCAACAACAGGCACGAACGTAAACGTTCCATAAAAGCCGCCAAGAACCATCTCGTTATTGACAGCCCCAAGCGTCGCTGCGTCGACCGCAACAAGACATGCGAAGGAATCAGCGGCGTTCCCACATCTGTTGTAAATATAGAGTCAGACTTGTGATATAATGCATTTGAAGAGTGATTGGATTACCCGGTAAGATTGGCTACTTGATTATATATCGTCTGTCAATCTCATATGTCATTGAAGCGGAATGTGTCTGGAGTCGAGAGCTTACGGTGGGTATGAGGCTATCTCCGGGGTACTGAGATGGTAAGAATGTAGAGCTCGTCATAGCGGCGCGGAAAAGAGGTGGTTCGGTACGTCCGCCATTGGCCTGTACATCTTTTTAGTTGAAGCATTGTAGTACCGCTCGGTAAGCACACACAACAATGTGTTGGAGAACGGATCCGGCGCCTAGAGGAGATGTTGAGGAAGATTGCTTCTCATCGCATTTTAACGTTACGCACCAGCTGGTAAAGCAATTCAGTCAGCCCAGTAATCGGTAAAGAACCGGTAATGAGCTTACCACTTTCACCCCATATAGTTACTTTGGCTGGGTCACCGCCGAATTTGCTTTTTGGGCGTGCAAATGAGCGTCGTATACAGACACATAAGTAATCAAACGACGAACGATATCTGTGCCATATATCCGTTAAAATTGGACTACCCAACTCGCGAACGTCGATAGCACTCACGTGTTCCTGAACCCATTGGAGTGCCAAATGTTGGTCCACTGTCGGCAGAGAATCGAGAGGTGATCGTGAGCATTTCTCAATATGATTTGAGAATGTGGTGATATAATTCACAACAACATACGCAGTCCAGCATTCAACGCGCCCCGTTTCTTGACCTCGGGACCAGCCAAGAATCCTGCAGGTTGCATTACAACCATTATCAGCAGCGTGCGCAATAATTGACATGATGGCGATTCACGAACCAAAAGCTCCTAGCCTGTACTGAATGAACACCGTGATGGCGCGGTTATTCGAGTCCACAGTCAAGTCATATGGCGAGACACCGGCGCTGCCTGCGACGTATCTGGAACGAGAACATCAGCAAGGTGGCACCGCGGGCCATGCCGAGAATGCACTTGCCCTCCACCATGTATCCATACCTGGAAATGCCATGTCAAACAAGGTCCTATCAAAGGTTGAAAGGAAAGGGCATACGAGGACGGGAAGGTCTTTAGCCGTTGCCATGTTCGGTACGGAGACGCTGGACTTGCGGTTATTGCATTTATGTGTTCCCAGAGGAACAAAACTCACTCTAAGAACAAGCAGTCTTCCGATTGGGTCGCAGCCACAGCCTCTTCTCGGCGTGATAAGGGAAGCAGCGGATTGGTGGCCGCTGTGCCCTCGGAGGACTGGAAGCACTCCGAGGGGACGACGGTAGCATTTTGAATGCCGGATATCTTCGTAGGTTTCTCAGGAGCTTGGAAACGCAAAGACCCTACAAGGCTTCAGAACTAGTTCTCAAGATGTCGAAGAAGGGGCACTCACCGGTTGGTGGGGAGGCATATCGTAACCCAAAAAAAGCGGTGATGTTGTTGGTAACATTGGTCGCACCCTGGTACTGGGCGTAGCCAAGGTCAACGACGGGGGTAAGAGAAACTCCCTTTGTTGACGCAGAGGAAGCGGCCGTCAGGCTGAACGCGAGGCTGGCCAAGAAAAAGAGTGTTTGCGAATGCATTTCTCGATCAATGATTCCGCGGATCTGGTGCCTTATGTATCCTGCGAGGCGGATGTTTAAGCACTTCGGAGAAACTGCGTGAATAATGCACAAATATCCGGGCACATGGCGAATTTACTGACGCTCGATAGTGATCAGTTGGCAACAGTTCGCAGTTTGATTGTCACGGTCGCAGAGCATGCCAGGCGCACAAGGTCATATGCTGGTGAACTTGATGCATCAGAACAAAGGTACAGTCGGTGTCGATGGGCGTTGTTGTTTCTCGGGAGTTGGTGTCGCCGGTCCGGGCCGTTCGGTCCGACAGCGGCGTAGATAAACGTTTAGTCTCGTCGACTTCAAAATCGAAGCTGAATTGCAATATTAAGTGCATCAAACACCCACAACAGTCTCCCAAAGATGCCCCAATATACATATGCTATGCCCAAGGACTAGGCTCCTCGGGTAGATAACTCCTTGGTGTGGACGGCTTGAAGTTGGGTTCTGGCGGTGAGAGGAAGAAAGCTTGCGCGCCAGCAGCGTCCGTGCTTCCAGAATTGAGTGTCTCTTCTGGTGCCTCGTCGGTAGGGTGCGAATACGATCCGGGTTCGTAGTGGAGTGGTGGATGTACATCCTGCTCCTGCTCCTCGAGCTCTAACGGAACAGAGACGGGGACAAACGCAGGACTCTTCGTGCCCACTGCAGACGACGACCTCGACCTCGATGGGCCCGCGCCATGCGAAATGACGTCTAGATCGTGTATCTCTATCGCCGATCTCCGTCTGCCCTCCTCCTCCTCTGCCGCCTCGCTCGACCGCAGGTCAATCGCACGCCTCCCCTCGATCTTCCGCCGGTCCATATCCTCCTCGACAATGCGCAGCCGGCCGTTCTCCCCCTCGAGGAGCTTCAGCGCACTCCGCAGCGCCTCCTTCTCCTGTTGTGCTTCTCGCAGCTCGTCCTCGGTTTCGGCGCGTTTCATGCGTTCATCCGCGACCATCTTGTTCGCCTGAAGACATCATCAGCGTTAAGCAGCACGGATATTGAATTGTATGCACAGACCTCCTCAAATAGCGCCTGGCTCAGGCTCTCGACTTCATCCTCGAGCGCAGCCTTCTCGTCGCTAGCCTTGATCCGCTCTGCTTTCTCCTTCTCAAGTTCCTTCGTGAGCTCCTCGAGCTTCTTCTCCCGCTCCTCCTTCTCCTTTTCACGAGCCGCCTCCGCCTCGTCCTTCTCCTTGGCTTTGTCAGGGACCAGCGACGGTAATGAAGGACTGTTCAACGGGGACGTGAATGATCGCGTGGGACTCCGGCTGGCGCGCGTGGTGGGGGTAGAGGAGCCGCTGCTGCTTGCGAAACGGAAGCCGCGGAAGAAGCGGGACTCAGTCACGGTGGTGGGGGCAGGTGGGTTTGGTGAGACTGGCGACGACACAGTAACAGTGGTTGGGGCACCTGCGTCGGGCACGGGCGAGGTTGAAGGGAGTGGAACGGGTAGAGATGCAGTACTTGCGTTTCCGTTACCGCGTGCACTTTCGTCGAGCGACTTGGGCCTCTCCTCTTCGATGCGCATGCCCTCTTGTGCGCTCCAGCGTTTCCACCCCACGTCCTTGGTGTCGCTGCGCTTCAAAGCCTCTTCGAGCATATCATTGTTGGCTTGGACGAGCTTCAGATTCGAGCGCGCGACTTCGAGGTTCGTCTCGAGCTCCGTCGTTGCGCGGTAAGCCACGCGCAGCAGTGTACACTGCAAACAGCCAACCAGTAACTAGTTAGAGATGTAGACATCGACCACGGGCACAACTGCGCTTACTAGCTCCTCTACCCTGAGTATAGTCTTCCCCAACGCCGCTCTGAGGTCCTCCTCCTGCCCATGGGTCCCCACCCGCTTCGCGTCTCTTAGATCGTCCTGAACCGCGGCGAATATGGGGTGATCGGGCGTCGCACCGGGCTTGGGCGCGATGGGTGGGGGTGTAGCATTGAACGAGCGCGAGTCAGTTCGATGAGAAGATTGGGATTGGAGGGAGGTGCGCGGGGAGAATGGCATGTGAGCTTATTTGAGCATGCAGTAGGTTATAGCAGGAGAGACGGCGATCAGGTCCAGGTGGTTGTCGCGTGCCTTTGCTGGATATAGCGCTGTCGGCGCCCGTGCCGTCTGGACGCTGCATTTTCATCCCGAACCACTATCTGAACCCAGAAACTTTCCTGCTTGCTCGAAGTCCATAAGTTCAACAGTGTCGCTCGCTTAACAGCTTGAGAAATCAGAACCTAATTCAAAATGACACCCAATTGTCGGACCAATTATCAACTCTTTGCCGGTACGGTCGGTCGGTCGCTGGAATCTGACAACTTTTCCATCGATTGCTCTTGGCGAGAAGTCAGAATAAGGAGGGAGCGCTGCTTATGGATGTCATATTTACAAAAAGACGAGGACTTCTTTCCAGCATACTCGACACCGGCCATATGATCAAATCCTGCACCTTCCTTAGCCTCCTGTTCAGTCGTCGCCCCCTTTCGGTTTCTTACGACGATGATCGAGCCCCAATTTATTTTCCCCACAGATATTGGCAAATGTAGCGGACGCGCTGTCCTTTTGAGCTGGTCCATACACTTCAATGCCTCAGTCAAATTTTCAGCAGGTGACGCTCGCTCTCGAGGACGACACATGCCGACGTGTGCCAATATATTGATTAACTCGAACACGCTCAGCTTGGTATTAACATCCCCGCAGACATAACCACTACGAGCCTGTTCCTAAACAGCTTCAAGGCTGCTATCTGCCACGACGTCGATCCTGCTTCTGACGTGGAGTTTATGCGGGCGACTTGTGATATCTGTATATCTCTACACGTGTGCCGAAGGATACAACCCGAACAGCAACCAGACATACTTGGACAACCCAGAAAAGGTTCGTGATACATTGGGTATCATTCACCAAGTTCTAACACTTTTATGGTTTCTAGACTTAGACCTGGCGTGTGTATTGTCTCTCCATAACCTGACTTACTGCTGATGATGGATATTATACATGAACAGTGGAGCATCTGGATTGCGCAATTCGTAAGAGCTGTGGAATAATGGTCTTGATATAACCTCATGCGCAAACAATGGCCAGGTGCGCACATATCTTTGTTCATTCCAGCGAGCTTCAGCTTTGGACGCCCAACTACAAGGACGTACAACAAGGGTGTCATCGCATCTGGACTTGGGGCACTTTCAAATGCAAACTGAAACACGAGTCTTCCGGCCAAGCTAAAATCACGCTCGATGCCGCAATCAGTCTTCTCGCTCAGGATAATATTCTGAAAGAAAGCTGCGACGACGTCACCTCTGGGGGATCGAGTTGCAATGCAGATCAGCAAATATTCAAGGTGAGGCCGCAGTGCCGTTCTCCAAGATTCAACGTGCAATTATTAACTTTGATCGTTGCCTAGGGCGTGTGGGCGAAGCACCTTGCGTATTATCTCGACGCCGTCAACTCAGCGACCAGCGAAGCCAAGTACAGCCCGTTCTTGGGCTCTCTAAATTCCGCCGCGACGCACTACGGCCTTGTCGCGGACGAGGACTGCTGCTAACGCCGGCGGGGGAACGTATACAGCACAGTCAGACGCCAGTGGTTTGGCGGCGTTCAATGCTGCGTCTAAGGTAACCATCATATAAATCATGGCAGAAAAATGCGAGTATAAAATATCTTGCGTTCAGCTCCATCCCAACTCCCCTAGAGCTGCGGAGCTGTTAGTCCATTTATGCTCTGGCTGCTGGTTTCGCTTCATCAATGCTTTACTTACCACTTATCGCGATACTTGCTACTGATCTTGTAACTGATGAATAGTGACTTTACTTCTATACTTACGTGTCTGCAGAACCGTCGCCGCACAATGCCCATGCACCCTCTTCGAGGACCGAATCGTGCATTTAAAGCTCAGGGAATGATGGAAACGGCAAGTCCGCACACCGTTGTTCCCTGGTGTGAAACGGATGAAGTTCAGCGTCTAAAATATCAGCAACGACTATCCGGCCCAAATCCGATCATCCATCACCGCAGCGATCATCATGGCACCAACTTCGAGGATCATTATGTGTCGACATTCACAGGCAGAGCACAATGTCGGCTTGGACGATAACAGTAAGTGAGAAAAGCCAGCCAGCTTCCTCACTAACTCATGGGATTCCTCCCCGGCATTAGTCCCCGACGCTCCCTTGACTGCACTGGGCAAACAGCAATCGGGCGCTCTACCTCCTCTGATTCCCGACTTGCAAAATGAGGTCGACTTGATCATCTCTTCGGCTATGAAGAGGACACTGCAAAGTACCAAGCTGGGCTGGGGACCGGCTATAGAGCGATTAGGAATCAAGAATGTCATCTGTCTGCCTCAGGCTCAAGGTGGGGTGGATTGACTCTTGGCGAAGTGACTCTGCGATAATTAAATCTTCTATATCATCTCCCAGAATGCAATCCTTTCCCTTGCGATACTGGTAGCCCCAAAGAGCATCTCGAAAGCCTAGATGAATTCAAGGATTTCAACTTTGAACTCTTGACGCCAGACTGGAACAGCAATCAGGGCTTCTACGGTACGTTCAGATCTTGCATTCAAATTCATTTCTCACTAAAACTGGCTGCCAGCGGCCGACAAAGTTTCGCTCACCAATCGAGCTAAGTGGGTGCGGCAATACCTTCGAAGCCGGCCCGAAGCTACTATTGTTCTCGTCGCCCACGGAGACATCCTGCGACGAATCACTTGCAGCGCTGATGGAGACAGTGACTATCAATGGAAGAATGCCGAAGTCCGAATCTTTGAGTTTGATTCAAAGACGGTGGATAGAGAGGAATGCTATCTCCATCAAAGGCAAAACGTATCTGCTGCTGGAGGCTACGCGCGAACGTCGACGTCTATGTAGCGGTTCAAATAAATACATCACATAGTTATCCGCAAGTCAGACGTGGGTCACTGTTACTGTCATGATAGTCAGATATGTAGGCGAACGAGACGCACAATCTTCACGCAATCTTCACGCATGCTTTGCGCCTCCATAAATCTGGGAATGCGGGAGTGTGTGTCGTGAGCTGCCTTTGACGTATGAGAAGGACACAATATACACGATTACCCTAGTGCATCCTAGCAAAAGTTCTAAAGTCGCCTATCGCAGAAGGGCATGATCCCATTGGATTATTTTATTGAGCATGTTGAAACGGAGGCATGGTGAAAATTCAGGGATGTATGCTAGATATGTGTAGTACAGTCGTCAGTGGGTAACACGACCAGACCTTCCGCGCGAATAATACTTACCTGTCCCGTCATCTATCTGGTTAACCTCGTGTCTAAGACTGGGAAGTGAGAAGTGTGCAGGTACAAAATTCAAGAAGCATCGTGCCTCAGCGATATCCCCCAAATCCACGAAGTTACTATATTAACTAAGGATGTTGTGCAGTGTGGCCTTATCGAGAGAATCGGTCTGAGAGGCTGTGTGATTGGACGCGGTCTGGGATAGGTTGATGCTATCCGAGCGTCTTGCGATCTCTGACGAGCGGATCAGTCCAACCATTTTTATATTTTACTGTTACAATATACACAAGGTGGGAGGCGAAATAATGCGCGAGGAGCTGACGGCAAGACTTTAAGCAATTTTTCTAAAGGGAGAAGTCTTAGATTGGCATAAGATTGGCCAGCAAGTGTAGAATTCGTCACTGCAGGGCCTCAGGGAGGTCGGAAGATTCGAAAGTTCAATTTAGATAATATAAGATTGTGCGCTTACTAATTATTCGTTACACGTGATCAAGTCCGAGACTTTGCGTTGCGACTTATCCGAATCGCAGACTCATCCTTCTTGTTTGTCTACGGCTTGCATGGTTCATATCCACCAATATCCCCAAATTTCTTCCTTTAACTCCTATATACATTCAGTATAGCACTACTGCCCAGGCAGCTCAAGCTTTGAAGGCAGTCTATGACGACGTACAGCTGGCTACTTATTTTCGCTAAGGGAAGGCGGTATAGTGGATCTGACTTGCACTATCCCTGGCTGTTTCTTTTTGAAGCGCTAGCGCAAGTCTAGGTTACAGTAAGAAAGATGCCCAAGCGTAGAGTCATGTGTCAAGCACATCTCGCCCGTTAATATAGGGAGCTAACCCGCGGATCTGGAGCCTATTGCCATTGCAGACAGCTCTTGGTTGAATTCGGAGTACGTCCTTGCATTTCTCATTGATAAAGCATGTTGATTGAACCCTGCACGTGAGCGGCCATCATCGAGTGGCTCCTGCTTCAGGGCGAGTGTCATGTGGCAAGATGCTGTGGGCGTCTGATTGCGATAAAGATCGCTCGGAATAGCCTTGCTTTTCAATCGATCTCACCACGTTCGTCTTCGATGTCCTCTACTGTGCGTCTTCCATTGCATCCGTTATATCCTGCCGAGGGACTGATCTCACAATCTATATGAAGGTATTTAACACGGCTCATACGGGCGGCAATGCCCACATCACCAACTTGAACATCAATGGCGACATCACTCAAAATGTGTATACGTTGACCCCAGATCAAGGTACTCATAAGATTTTCGACGTTCATTGATCACTTGAATAAGACTGTATCTTAGAATACCGAATCTACCAATGGCTAGATGCTCCAGACAGCTCAGGAAATTATCTGGCAGCGAAGGAGAAGCATCACGGCCAGACTGGTTCCTGGTTTATCGAGGGAGAAGAGTACAAAAGATGGAAGGAAACGCCTAATTCGACGCTTTGGGTCTACGGAACTCGTGAGTCTGTCATTGCAATCTACCAGTCTTGATAGTCATCACATCTTCTGCAGCGGGCTGCGGAAAAACAATCATATGGTGAGCTAGTATCGCGATTTCGAACTTTGAAAGCGACAGGATCTTGACATTTCGAATTCCAAGTTCGATCGTTATCGAAGAAACTCTCTCTCGCTGTTCAGGGAATCCGGCACACGCGTGTGCCTATTTTTTCTTCGACAATAGGAGCGCACAAGAAGACCAGGCGCTACACCATAAGTTCCTCCGCTCTATTATACAGCAGCTGTGTGATCAGGCCGACGGTGTGCCTACACCACTGGTTGAGATCTACGGAAATGGGCGCCAGCAGGTATCTATCGCTGACCTGGAATGCACGCTCCAGAAGATCATGGAGGGATTCGAGCATACATATATTATTATTATTGATGCGGTCGACGAATGCACGGACAGGGAGAAGGTGATGGCATGGATCGAGAAGGTGACGCAATGCCACAAGGGAAGCATACAAATTATGTTCTCAAGTCGCCTGGAGCGAGATATCGAAGACCGCCTGCAGTCTCTGGTAGCTCTTAATCGTGTCACTCTCAACTGTGGGCTCGCAGAAGAAGACATTAAGAGATACATCGATGCGATGTTGTCCAGGATGATCGGAAGGTGGGATACTCAGACCATGGCGCGCGTCAAGGAAGCATTAATTATGCGCTCGGACGGAATGTATGCTTTGCTTCGATGAAGGGCGGTGCCCGCTGTGCTGATGACTTTCAAGGTTCCGATGGGTTGCTTTGCAAATATCAGAGCTCTTCAAGTGCCCCAATTCAAAGTCAGTGGACAGCAAGCTGCAGGCTTTACCTCGGGATCTGGAGGGAATGTACGAAAGATCCCTTTTGCAGAGCGATCGCCCAGAAGACCTCAAGCAATTTCTAATGTGGCTCGCGTTCTCGCTTCGCCCTCTTTTATCGGAAGAGCTCGCCGACGCCATAACAATTGACCTCTCGCCAAACGGCCTGCCTTCGTACGATCCAGCCCGTAGATATTTTGACCCCGGAGAGATGCTTATCACATGCTCTACTAACTTTGTTTCCGAGAATGAAGGTACAGTCAGATCCATTCATATACATATCGAAATTGACAAATGATCTACCAGAGGAGAAGGGCTCGAAATGGGGTATTTATGCGCCGAAAGGATTCGTCAAGCTGGCGCATATGTCGGTCAAGGATTACCTGGTATCCGACCGGTTGAAGAATGGCCCGGCTTCATTTTTCACCGTCAACGTCATACTTGCTCACTCTATGATCACCAAGACCTGTCTGGCCTATGTTTTTCATCTTCGAACTTTTACCTCAATCAATTCCTCCCTTGACTCCTCCATTGAATCAGCCATCGACTCCTCCATCAACAACTCCGTCGCAGAATCTTTCCCATTGGGCAGCTATGCTGCAGAATACTGGATAGAGCACATGCAATTGGGAGGTGGTGAAGACGAACATTTCTCGCAAATGATGGGTTGCATCTTCTCATCAGAAAGTGGCATAGCCAACTGGGTTTGCCTCTACAATGCTGATATTGTTCGTGACAATGACAGCGGGACATCAATATTTATTGTTCCAAAATGTCTCGAGCCATTGTATCATGCGTGTTCCAAAGGTCTACAGCGCATAGCACATACGCTGCTCATAGATGGAGCAGCTGTGAATGCACAAGGAGGGTACCACAGCAATGCACTGCAAGCCGCATCGTTCAATGGTGACGATTCCATGGTGCGGTTGCTGCTCGAGAAAGGGGCAAATGTGAATGCGCTAGGGAGGAGGCACGGAAGCGCGCTACAGGCTGCGTCGGAGGAAGGCCACTATTCCACCGTCCGGTTGCTGTTGGAGAACGGCGCAGATGTGAATGTGAAAGGAGGGGCCGTCAGTGACAGTCCACTGCAGGCCGCATCTTCCAAGGGTCATAATGATATCATCCGGTTGCTACTCGAACATGGGGCAGATATCAGCGCGCAAGGTGGGTTTCACGGAAGCGCACTGGAAATCGCATCATACCGCGGCCTAGATGCCACCGTCTGGTTGCTTCTTGCGGAGGGGGCAGATATGAACGTGCAAGGAAGGTACGCAAATGCGCTGCGAGCCGCCTCGGAGGGGGGTCGGGATTCCATCGTCCAGTTGCTGCTTGAGAAGGGGGCAGATATGAATGTGCAAGGGGGGAAGTACGGAAACGCACTGCAGGCCGCATCAGCAAATGGCCGCGACAACATCGTCCGGTTGCTGCTCGAGAAGGGGGCAGATGTGAATGCACAAGGGGGAGAGTACGGAAACGCGCTGCAGGCCACATCATTTGGAGGCGGTGGTGCCACCGTGCGGTTGCTACTCGAGAAGGGGGCAACTGTGAATGTGCAAGGGGGAAAGTACGGAAACGCGCTGCAGGCCGCATCAGCAAAAGGCCGCGACAAAATCGTCCGGTTGCTGCTCAAGAAGGGGGCAGATGTGAATGCACAGGGGGGAGAGTACGGAAACGCGCTGCAGGCCACATCATTTGAAGGTGGTGGCGCCACCGTGCGGTTGCTGCTCGAGAAGGGGGCAGATGTGAATGCGCAAGGGGGGCAGTACGGAAACGCACTGCAGGCAGCATCAGCAGGATATGTGGGTGCCGTGATGCGGTTGATGCGCGAGAAGAGGGCAGATGTTGAGTACAAGGCGCGGGGGGCGGCGGCGAGGCAAATTTACCATGACATCGCGCGGTTGCTGCTTGAGAAGGGGGCAGATGTGAATGCACAAGGGGGGGAGTGCGGAAACGCGCTGCAGGCCGCATCATATGGAGGTCATCATGCCATCGTCCAGCTGCTGCTCGAGCATGGGGCTGATGTGAATGCCCGAGGGGGGAGGTACGGAAACGCGCTGCAGGCGGCGGCGGCAGCAAGATCCCAGGCATACAACTACAATCACGGAGCATCAGCGATAAAACAAAGAGATATGACTGTGAAGCTACTACTCGAGCACGGCGCCATTGACGAGACCTCGGAGGGACCCCGGACGATCAAAGAGGCGCAAAGAGGACGAAGAGAATGCAGAGCAAGATGACGAAGTGGAACGGCGCAGCAATAGACCCAGACAGTAGTAGCGCAGGATGTGATCCGGAAGACGAGGGGCGTCGGCACAAGAGGATGTAGAGAACGCGTAGCACAGTGCGAGAGGGGGAGTGGTTGGATGAAGAGTTAGACGTGTGTACCACATGAAAGCGCAAGATTTGAGGGCAACGGTTATAGAAGGCTACGAAAGATAAGGTTCACGCAACAGGATATCGCCAGGCCACGGCCGGTTAAGATGAATGAAGTGAAGAAGGGACAATGTATTTTACTCGGCCGCCTCCGCTGCTGCAATTGCTCCTGCTGAGGCATCGACCTCCATCGCGCCTGTGTTTACTTCAGCGACATTTCCGTTCGTTATCTCGGGCTTAGGCTCTGAAGTATCCTCATTGCTGCCCTCGTGCTACTTGGAGTTGAGGAGTTCGTGCCATTTGTCTACCAACTTTGCGCGCGAGTCAAGAAGTTGTATTTGGCATTAAGTGGAATGTTATCGGCCTTGAGAGTAGATATGTGGCGCATAACCTTGCCAATTTTAGAGAACTGCGGAAAAAGGTGGTCAGGTTGGGCGATACACGGGCATGCTGGCAGTGGGAACTCACGGAAAGGTATTCAATGCTCATTTTGTCGTACTGTTCAACGCTAGTGAACAGTGCGTCCAGCTGTGGCATGTCCTTAGATGAAGATACGTATCAATAATGGGATGATCAGAAGTGAGATAATAAGGACATACCTCTGACTTGGGTGGTGCTTTGGGTGTAAGGAAAGCTTTTTGGAGCTTATGTCTCCACTCACGAACGCGTTTGGCTTCCTCGTCATCCTCCAATGCTGTTGAGGAGGAGACACGGTTCCTTCCATGGTGTAAAAACGTCTCCATGTTATTGTTGACCTGATCGAGCTTCAAATTTGAGGGCGCGACTTCGAGGTTCGTCTCGAGCTCCGTCGTGGTGCGGTAAGCCACGCGCAGCAGTGTGCTCTGCAAACCAGCCAGCCAGTAACCAGTTAGAGATACATGCACTGACCATGGGTATACCTGCGCTTACCAGCTCCTCTACCCTGAGGATAGTCTTCCCCAACGCCGATCTGAGGTCCTCCTCCTGCCCGTGCGTCCCCACCCACTTCGCGTCTCTCAGATCGTCCTCGACCGCGGCGAATATGGGGTGGTCGGGCGTCGCACCGGGCTTGGGCGCGATAGGAGGGGGTGTAGCATTAAGCGAGCGCGAGTCTGTTCGATGAGAAGTTTGGGATTGGAGGGAGGTGCGTGGGGCGATAACCTAAGAGGAACATACAATAGTTTACAGCAGGAAAGACGGCGATTAGGTCCAAGTGATTATCGCGTGCCCAAGTTGCTGGATATAGCACTAGTACTGTCGGCGCCGGATGTGCCGTCTGGACTCTGCACTTTCATCCCGAACCACTATCTGAACCCAGAAGCTTTCCTGCTTGCTCGAAATCCTTTGGCAATAGTGTCGCTCGCTTTGTAACAACTAGAACCTGATTCAAATGACCCCTCTCGATCGTCGGACCCATTACCAACTCTTTTTGCTCCATACGGTCGGTCGCGCTGGAATATGAAAACCTAGGAAAACCTTTCCATCGACTGCTCTTCGCGAGAAATCAGAATAAAGAGGGAGCTCTGCTTTGGATGTCTTATTTACTAAAAGACGCGGACTTCTTTCCAGCACACTGGCACTAGCGACTTTTACATGGCCATGACACTGGCCATATGGTCAAATCCTGCACCTTCCTTCGCCTCCTCTTCATCAGGCATCGTCCCCTTTCGGTTTCTTACAACCATGATCAAGCCCTGTTTTATTTTGCCACAGATATCAGCAATTCCAGCGGATGAACAGCTGTCCCTTTGAGCGGGGCCCACGCGTCGATATGTCACAGTCAGATTTTCAACAAGTGACGCTCGCTCGCTCGACACACGTCGACGTGTGCCAATATGTTGATTAAATACTCAAACACGCTCAGCTCGGTATTAACATCCCCGCAGACATGACCACCACGAGCCTGTCCCTAAACAGTTCCAAGACTGCCATCTGCCACGACGTCGATCCTTCTTCTGATGTGGAGCCCATGTGGGCGACTTATGATCTCTGGCAATAACCTCTGATGACCTTCCTCTTGCACGACCGTTTATAAGACACTCGCAATATTCTTCTACCCACTATCTCGTCTACCATGTGAGACATCAATTACACCCGAGCTGATTTGCGGCTGATCATTCATTTGAAAGTCGAGATAGGGCAATGGTCCAGTGTACTGGCACCCATTATCTTGTTTACCACGTGAGAGATCAATTACAACATAGCTGATTTGAAGCTGATTATGCATTCCATCATAGTATACTTGGTGGTCTCATAAGCTGTCGCCAGAGCCGCCATGGCCACTTCATCCGATGGTTTGTTTCCGCGAATGCGTTCAAAAATTCCGTCACTGCAGGATTACCCGCCAATGCATAAAGTTTCAAGGTTGATCTGATTTGAGGCCTTAATCATTAACGCCCGCTAATACTCTCGCACACCCCCCTCCTGGTTGTCGGGTTCGCGTTGCTTAGGTTAAGGCTAGCGGACCGTCCGGCCCGTGCCGTTCATTAGCCCGCCTCGCTGACTCCTCCTGGGAGCACTGCACCCTTTGTTCTGATCCATCAAGCTCGCCGACCTATGACCTTATGCTCGTGATATTCTCTGCGCCCGTGACAGTCAAATTGCGACTTGTTTGCATAATGTCCATTGTCCTCCTGCCCGAAAGTGCCAGTAAACTCGCCGTTGATTGACGTTGTGCCCCGGCCTTTGTGCATCCTTCTTACGGTTTTTCCGACAGTCGCTCATCGGTTTATGCATCCGCTTTACAGGATAAATAAGATGCCAGATCCGTGGAATCGTTAATCGAGAAATGCATTCTCAAACACTTTTTCTCTTGGCCAGCCTCGCGTTCAGCCTGACGGCTGCTTCCTCTGCGTCGACAAAGAGAGTCTCTCTTGCACCGGTTATCGACCTTGGCTACGCCCAATACCAGGGTGCGACCAATGTCACAAACAACATCACCACTTTTTTTGGCCTAAGATATGCCTCCCCCCCAACCGGTGAGTGCAATTATTTCCTATCCTCGACATCTTCAAAACACGCCTCTTATACTGTGTAGGATCCTTGCGGTTCCAGGCTCCTGAGAAACCAGCAAAAATAGCTGGCATCCAAAATGCTACCGTCGTGCCCTCGGAGTGTTTCCAGGGCTCGACAGGTGGAGCGGCCACTAATCCGCTGCTTCCCCTATCGCGCCGAGCAGAGGCTGACATTGTGGTCCAATCGGAAGATTGCTTGTTCTTAGAGTGAGTGGAGTCACTCTGGGATCGCAGCAATGCAATAACCTTAAGACCAGTGTCGCCGTACCGAACGTGGAAACGGCTAAAGACCTGCCCGTTCTTGTACGCCCATTTCCTTGAAATTCGACTCTTGATAAAAACTTATTTGACACGACGTCGGTAGGTATGGATCCATGGCGGAGGGTATGTGTAATCTCTCCAAGGCATGGGCCGCTCTGCACACTCAAAAGCTGATCTCGTTTCAGATACGTCTCAGGCAGCGCCGGTGACTCACCCTATGACTTGACGGTGGACTCAGACAACCGGGCCATCACGGTTTTCATTCAATACAGACTAGGCGCCTTTGGTTCGTATTCTTGCATTCGGACCGCAATTATTTCAACTCCTGTCTTGTGCGCGATGCTGATATCAGGTTTGGGCGTGGTGCAGGTTTCCTGGCCGGTCCCGAGGTCAAGAAACGGGGCGCGTTGAATGCTGGACTGCGTATGTCGTTTTAACTTATACACTCACTTTCTCACATGACCTCGTGGATTGCTCGTGGCATAAATTATTCATCTCTCGATTCCCACTAAAACTTGACAATAACAGTGGACCAACACTTGGCGCTCCAATGGGTTCAGGAACACGTGAGTGCTCCTAATATCGATGTTCGCGAGCGGGCCCCATCCAATCTTGGCTTATATATGGTGCAGATCTCGTTCGTCTTTTTATTATTTTTCTGTAGCCAACGCTCATTTGAACACCAAAAAGCAAATTCGGTGGTGACCCGGCCAAAGTGACTATATGGGGTGAAAGTGGTATGTTAGCTCATTGTCGGTACCTTTGACTCGCCGATTGCTGTATTGACGGGCATGATTTAACAGCCGGTACGTGCATCTTAAACGCGCAGAGGAGCCATATGCCTCAACATAACTTGCAGGCGCAGGGTCCGTTCTTCAGCACATTGTCGTATGTGCTCGCCAGATGCAAGCATGATGCTTCAACTAACGAGATATACAGGCCAATGGCGGACATACCGAGCCACCTCTTTTCCGCGCCGCCATGACGAGCTCTACATTTCTACCATCCCAGTATCCTGGTGACAGCCTCATACCCACCGTACGCTTCTGATTCTGGCAGGTTGCGCCTCAATGATTAATCGAATCGGCAGATGATATATAATCGTGTAGCCAACCTCACGGGGTAATTTAATCGTTCACGTTCAAAACCATTATATCGCAAGACTGACTCTACCTTTATAACAGGTGTGGGAACGCCACCGATTCCTTCGCATGTCTTGTTGCGGTTGATGCAGAGGCGTTTGAAGCTATCAATACAGAGGTTTCTCTTGAGGGGTTTATCGGGACGTTCGTATTCGTGCCTGTTATTGACGGCGAGTTCATTGTGGAGAGGCCTACACTAACCTTGAAGAGGGGGGACGTCAACGGAGTAAGAGCCCACCCCCCTTTATGAAGCTCGTTTATGTTTCTGATCTGTTTCGTTCTTAGGAAGTACTTCTTGCAATAACGAACACCTTTGAAGGCAGGGTATTCGTAACAACCACAGTGACCAACACCACTGCATATGCGCAGGACGTTTTCCCGCTTCTGGACGCAAATCAAATGGAGGCGGTCGCTGCTCAATATTCGGTTCTGAATGGCACACTGCCTACCGCATATGACCAAGCCATTGGTATTATGGGAGAATGTGAGTAGTAGCTCCATGATTGCAGATATCCCGGCCTACGCTGATTACCGGGTTACGAAGCGATTTTCATCTGCCCGACTTATTTCCTGCTACAAGCGTTCAAAGGAAGATCTTGGAAGGTGGGGCGACGTCTCTGTCATCTCGTTTGATTAACCGTTGAACATCTTGAATAGGGAGAGTTTGCGATTCCGCCAGGTATGCGGGGTAAGCCATGAAAAACCAAGTAAC
Source organism: Athelia psychrophila (assembly GCA_001630335.1). Classification (NCBI taxonomy): domain Eukaryota; kingdom Fungi; phylum Basidiomycota; class Agaricomycetes; order Atheliales; family Atheliaceae; genus Athelia; species Athelia psychrophila. The sequence goes on along the minus strand of KV417514.1, from coordinate 238,630 downwards.
TGAATGTAACATCCCCACAGGAAATCATGGAGACGACGTACCCTACTACTTTATCTCGTGGGTCCATCTCCTCAGGGGAGATTTTATTATAATTTACAATTTTTTTCCGTCCAGAAATGACCGAACTTGGGACAACCTCGATTTCGTCGCTTCCTTTTCCGGATCCTTTTTAGATGTGGCGGTATCTCTGGATCCGAACAACAAGTTTGACTCGGAGAATACCACTCCTGAGTGGAATAAATGGATCGACAACAGCACGGAGATGTTGTTTAACAGGACAGCCACTCTTGAGCCGGATATTAGAGCCATCACTACAGATCCTGGGCTGCTCGAACGTTGCGCGTAAGTTATGCGTTTAAACATCATGCTCTTGGGATCTCACTTACTTTATTTGAATTTAGCTTTTGGGAAAGCATTGCAGCTGAGACAGGGCAATGATCGTTGCTACCAATATCATCCACTTGCCGAGTCGAAGCTTAGCCGGGTCTGATGTACAGCTCAAGAATAAACTGCCTTCTCTATTCTCACTATGTACATGCACTGCTTGGCCTTCAAGAGCAGCCGTGGTCCATTATGTGTTACGTTTTTCTCCAGTCATCATCGAGGATGTTGTACCCACGGCGTGTGCCATGAGACAGAAGGGCGCAAACATATGTGGCGTAGAATTCGAATGTTCAGGTGCAATCCAGGCGTGGTGAAAATCCTTTACGCTTCCAATCTTTAACGTTAGCCATTGGCGCGCGTCGAGAACAAGTCGATGATAAAGCGAATTGTGTGGTGCCAAAGTGAAGGCTTATATAAAATATCCGTATGAGCACAATGAGAAGGACTCAAGTACAAGTTCGTATGCTTGTCTTGACTTCTGCCTAGGCATTTACACATGGCGGCAGATATATTTCCCGTCGTGCAGCTTTCTGGTTCTGCGGAAGATGTGACGCTCATTTTGTCGAGCCCTCCGAATCTCGGACTCGTTCGTTTCATCATCATTTATCTTCGATATGTGGACCAGTGGCCGCTCGCATAAGATTTGATCCAGTAGCTTTACACGACATCCGACAATAACCTGGACCTGGAAAGAGAAGCGGAAAACCGTAGTATGTCGTCATCTGGTATGGGACGTGAAGTACCACTTTAGTCTATTAGCTTGGTGCACTACTTACGGTCCACGTTTTGGTACATTCTTATTGCCTTTGCACATGCATCACGACGCTGTTTGAGCATATGAATGCAGAGACTCTAATACACATGTAACTTACGTACTAATATTTTTGAGAGGCCTTTGTGAAGGAACAACATATAGAGAGATGCGTGTACATACTACGCACAACGTGCGAATGAAGAGTTGTCAACGATGGCAGTTGCGACCAGCCCCAATTTGAATCTTGACACTTGAACACGTGCTTTTGACAGCCATCATAAAGCACCATGGCGTTCCTCGTTCCATCTTCAACTGGTTACTGGTTCCATCTCACTCTATCCATAATTAACGCAACTTAAACTTCTCCCAATATGCCTCGTATACATGCTAAGCCTACTAGAACCCCTCAAATTCAAACCCACCATTAACCAACCCTCGACCTCAGCGAAATCGAGCAAGTTCAGCGTCTAGCTGCTCTCTACAACCTCGAAGTCACCGATTCCGTGGAGGTTCTGACAGTCATGTGTGGGCAGCTGGGATTGTGCTCGACTTCAGAATGCTGATTCAAAAGCCCGAGCGCACAACACAAACTACCAGGATAACTCTTACTCTCCCTTCATAAAACACCAGAGCGTTGGGCGTGCCGAGCATGGAGCGTAGCCATCCGCGTGATATATCTGGAAGAGCGTGAAGAGACTTTGCCCTTCCTGGTGATTGTTATGGGCGAGATGGAGAATCATGTCACCCAAGGAGCCTCTATGTGGAGCATCACCCAGCATCACCACTCTAGTCACGAGCAAGTGATTCTGAGCCTCCGCACTATTTCCATCGCGTGGCCGCTCACCGTCATTGACGAATTTGACGATATTGCGGTTTTGACGTCGACACCGCTTCGAGGCCAGTGGACCTCCCGGCCCGTGGCGTTTATTGGCCCCGCTTCGCTGACTCCACCTGAGAACACCGACTGCGCCCTTTGTTCTCATCCATCAAGCTCGCCAACCGATGACCTTGTTCTCGTGATATACTCTGCGCCCGTGACAGTCAATTTGCGACTTTTCTCCCCAATGATCACTGCCCTTCTGCCCGAAAGTGCCAGTAAACTCGCCGTTGATTGACGTTGTCCTCCGGCCTTTGTGCATCCTTCATCCAATTTACCGAGTTGCTCCTCGATCTAAACATCCGCTTTACAGGATAAATAAGATGCCAGACCCGTGGAATCGTTGATCGAGAAATGCATTCACAAACACTTTTTATCTTGGCCAGCCTCGCGTTTAGCCTAACGGCTGCCTCTGCCTCTCCAAAAGGAATATTTGTTGCACCTGTTGTTGACCTTGGCTACGCCCAATACCAGGGTACGACCAATGTCACTAACAACATCACCAGCTTTTTTGGCCTACGATATGCCTCTCCCCCGACTGGTGAGTGCAATTATTGCCTATCATCTTCAACACACATCTCTTACACTGTGTAGGATCCTTGCGGTTCCAGGCTCCCGAGAAACCAGCAAAAATAGCTGGCATCCAAAATGCTACCGTCGTGCCCTCGGAGTGTTTCCAGGGCTCGACAGGCGGAGCGGCCTCCAATCCGCTGCTTCTCTCATCGCGCCAAGCACCGTCCAACAATCCGACCCAATCGGAAGATTGCTTGTTCTTAGAGTGAGTTGGGTCACTCTGGGAACGCAGCAATGTAATAACCTCAGGACCAGTGTCAACGTACCGAACATGGAAACGGCTAAAGACCTGCCCGTTCTCGTGCGCCCATTTCCTTGAAATCCGATTATAGGAACTTATTTGACACTGCGTCGGTAGGTATGGATCCATGGTGGAGGGTACGTGCAATCTCTCTAAGGCGTGGAACGCTATGCGGACTCAAAGGCTGATCTTGTTTCAGATACGCCGAAGGCAGCGCCGGTTATTCGCCCTATGACTTGACGGTGGACTCGGGCAACCGGGTTATCACGGTGTTCATTCAGTACAGACTAGGCGCTTTCGGTTCGTATCATTACATTCGAATGGCCACCGTTTCAATTCATTTCTTGTGCACGGTGCTGATATCAGGCTTGGGGGTGGTGCAGGTTTCCTGGCTGGTCCCGAGGTCAAGAAACGGGGCGCGTTGAACGCTGGATTACGTATGTCATTTCAATTCATACTCTCACTTTCTCACATGACATCGAGGATTGCTCGTGGCATCAATTCTTCCTCTCTCGATTCCCACTAAAACTTAACAATGACAGTGGATCAACACTTTGCACTCCAATGGGTTCAGGAACACGTGAGTGCCCTGACATTGATGTCCCATACAACCTTGGCTGATATATGGTGCAGATATCGTTTGTCTGTTTATCATTATTCTGCAGCCAACGCTCATTTGAACACCAAAAAGCAAATTCGGTGGTGACCCGGCCAAAGTGACTATATGGGGCGAAAGTGGTATGTTAGCTCAGTGCTGGTATCTTAGCTGAATGCTGTATTGACTGGTACCATTCACCAGCCGGTACGCGACGCTGAAATATAAAGAGCAGCCGTGTTCCTTAACATACCTTGCAGGCGCCGGGTCCGTTCTTCAACACATTGTCGTATGTGCTCGCCAAACGCAATCATGATGCTTTAACTAAAGAGATATATAGGCCAATGGCGGACGTACCGAGCCGCCTCTTTTCCGAGCCGCCATGACGAGCTCTACATTTCTACCATCCCAGTATCCCGGAGACAGCCTCATACCCACCGTACGCTTTCGATTTCTGGCATGCTGCGCTTCAATGATTAATAAAATCGGCAGACGATATACAATCGTGTAGCCAACCTCACGGGGTAATTTAATCGTTCACGTTCAAGAGCATCGCAAGGCTGACTCTGCCTTTACAACAGGTGTGGGAACGCCGCCGATTCCTTCGCATGTCTTGTTGCGGTTGATGCAGACGCGCTTCAAGCTATCAATGTAGAGGTTTCTCTTGAAGGGTTTACTGGAACGTTCGTATTCGTGCCTGTTATTGACGGCGAATTCATTGTGGAGAGGCCTACGTTAACCTTGAAGAGGGGGGACGTCAACGGAGTAAGAGCGCACCCTCCTTTCTGCAGCTCGTGTATGTTCCTGATCTGTTTCGTTCTCAGGAAGTACTTCTGGCCGTAACGAACACCTTTGAGGGGAGGGTATTCACAACAACTGCGGTGACTAACACAACTGCATATGCGCAGGACGTTTTCCCGCTTCTGGACGCGAATCAAATAGATGCGGTCGCTGCTCAGTATGCGGTTCTGAATGGGACACTGCCCACCGCATATGACCAAGCAATCGGTATTATGGGAGAATGTGAGTAGCGTGTCCACGATCACAGATTTCCCAGTCTGTGCTGATTGCTGGGTTATGAAGCGATTTTCATCTGCCCGACTTATTTCCTGCTACAAGCGTTTAAAGGGAAATCATGGAAGGTGGGTAACCTCTATATTATTTCTTTTGAGTGTCCGTTAAATGTCTTTAATAGGGAGAGTTTGCGATTCCGCCAGGTATGTAGGGCAAGCTGCGGACACTGGAAGTCGAGTCACTGAATCTCACATCCCCACAGGAAATCACGGAGACGACTCACCCTACTATTTTACCTCGTAGGTCCATTTCCTCGGGGGGGATCTCATCATGATCCACAATTTAATTCCGTCTAGAATTGCCTCAACTTGGGAGAACATTGATTTCATCGCCTCCTTTTCCGGATCCTTTTTAGATGTGGTGGTATCTCTCGATCCGAACCGCAAGTTTGACTCGGAGAACACCACTCCTGCGTGGAATCTCTGGATCGACAACAGCACGGAGATGCTGTTCAACAGGACAGCCGCTCTCGAGCCGGACATCAGAGCTATCACTACGGATCCTGGGCTGCTCGAGCGTTGCGCGTGAGTTATGCGTTGAAACCTTATGCTCTTGGGATCTGATCCACAATATTTGAATTTAGCTTTTGGGAAAGCATTGCAGCTGAGACGGGGCAGTGAGCATTGCTACCAATATCATTTCCTTGCCGACTTGAGCCTGAGTTCGGTCTGCTATACATTTCAAAAATAAACTGCCTTATCTACACAGTTGGTCCTTAAGAGCAGCGGTAGCACCTTTTATGTTACGGTTTGCTCCAGTTATCATCGACGATGTCGCACCCACGGCGGGTGCCGTGAGACGGAAGCGCCCAAACATGTATGGCGCTGCATCATGCAGAATTCGAGTGTCCAGGCGCAATCCAGGCGTGATGAACAGCACTCAAGCATCCAATCGTTGACCATTGGCGTGCGCAGAGAACAGGTCAATGACAAGGACAATTGCGTGGTGTCGAGGTAGAGGCTCGTAGAAACATGCGTATGAGCACAATGGGCAGTCATTTAGCACAAGTTCGTATGGTTGTCTTGGCTCTTGCCTTTGGCATTTTCACTTGGCGGTGGAGGGCGTGCAGCTTTCTGGTTCTCCGGATGATGTGACGTTTATTCTGAAATCCACGTAAAGCCTATTATTCCGGCGTCCGGAAATTCCGTTTTTAGGTGCTAATGCACCGAGGCTTCTCCCATCCTCCGCCAATCCTCCGCCGCGAGACTGTGCATCGCCTTTCGAATTTCGAACTCCAGCACCGCTTCCACATCTTTCGCACTTCTATTTATACTGATCTTCAAGACGCCGCTTAGCTTGCGCATCATTATCATATCTATTCACATTGATCTTCTGGCAGTTTATTCTATCCTGCTCATGCGGGTTGGAATCCACCCTTGTAGCGCGAGCCATGACGTTTGCTGCTCACGGTGCGCACCATTTAGCTGATATAACCGCCCTGCCAGCGTGCATTTTCCCGGGACATTCCTTTATATTGGCAATATTTGCACGCACGCATGATATGCCTCCATTAGGCTCGATCTGTGGACCCTCATGCGGCCCTCTCCCATATAACTTTCGAGCAGCCAAGAGCCTGGGCACCGGCGGCCAGATCTGGACACGGGGACTTGGGAGCGAATCAAGAGTGAACCGATCGATGATCGGCGGTCCGTATACAGGCTGAAAACTCCAAGGCACTTGTACATGTTCAAAATTGCTCTTGAAGTTCTCTTTCGCTGGGAGTTTTTAGTTACTTGTAGTGCGATATTATATGGTTATTCAGCGCATGAAGAATGTGCCAGCCTTGTCGCAGGCTGTCGCCTCCCTGCCAACGCCAGCTCAACCGTGGGAACTTTCGCGTCAGTTTCAAGATTTACAGGCACTCCTGCACCGCGAGCCAACCCGAATGTTAATGCGTATTTTCGTCTGCTGTCGCACCTAACCTCCGCTCGCCAACCTCGAGGCCCGGTTTCCCTCGGTTTCCTCCTCGCCAGGAAGCGACCCAGATGATGCCAGACATCGACCCCTCCACATCGCTGTGGACGTCCTCTGAAGTTGCTGATCAGTCGCTGTCCATTCTCACCGACAGCCCCTATACACACCCAACCCCAGAGAGCAAGCCCAGCGAACAGCTCAGAGCCCGCGAGCTGCTGAGGTATTATACACCCCCATCTCCCCAAAAGCCTGAAGTTGTCTTACCGCTCAGCACGCCCGACTTGGAAGACGGGCCGCCGCTGGCCAGCATGACCACCGATGTGCAGGTCCCATATGTCGCACCCGAGAACAGGCCGATCGGAGGGGGCGGCGTGGTGATGAAGAGCAGCGAGGATCCCGCGCTGACGGCGTTTGCGCAGCTGTTGGCGCTGAAGCTCAACTGCGAGCGGAGCATGGTCAGCTTCATCGACCGGACGAAGCAGTGCGTTCCAGCGTCCATTCACTCCCTCATCCATGGCATCAGACACACTAAGCTAATGTAATCGAAACGCAGGTACGTCGTAGCAGAAGCGACGCGCACGCTCTCCATCACCGAGCCGATGCAGCACTCCATGCACCACGCCCCCGACGGGCTCTGGCTCGGCTGCGAGACGATCTCGCCCGAGGGCGGGATCTGCGTGAACACCATCCAGCTCTACCCCGACATCGATCCCGCGCGCGACAGCGAAAACAACCTCGACGTGTCGAGCGAGGCGTTCACCATCCTCGAGATCCCGGACCTCTCGCTCGACCCGCGCTTCCGCGCGCGCGATTATGTTGTCAACTGCCCAAACCTGCGCTTCTACGCGGGCACGCCCCTGCGCACGCGGCGCGGATACAATATCGGGTCCCTCTGCATTGTCGACTCGTCCCCGCGGACGCTCACCGAGGACGAGCGGAAGACGCTGGGCAGGATGGGCAAGCTCGTCATGCAGCATCTCGAGATGAGCATGGAGCGGAAGGCGCTAAGGCGGAATCAGAGGATGGCGGAATGCCTGGGAAGATTTGTGGCGGGGAAATACTTTGAGCCGGCGGTGGGCGCGGCGGAGCAGCGGCACTCGATGCCCCCGCCGGACCAGCTGAAGACGCTCAAGGACACGTTTTCGCGGGCGAGCGAGTTGATACGGGACGCACTTCGCGGGGACGGGGTGGTGTTCGTCGATGCGGACAAGGTGTACGATACGAACTCGTTCTCGTCGTCAAGAGGGAGGGGGGCACGGATGGGGGGGCAGACGAAGACCGGGATATTGGGGTGGAGCTGCGAAATCGAGTGGGACGAGACGGGAGTGGCGGACAGGGAGGATGAGGAAGGGAAGAAAGAGGATATGCAGATGCCGGGGGTGCTGAGGGACCGCGGCATCGTGCCCAGCGACGGGATCATACAGCAGATGCTCGAGCTTTATCCCTCCGGCACTATCCTCTGCTTCGACGAGCCGACGGCGCGATCACGCTCGGAGTCTCAGCAGTCCCAGTCCCAGTCTCAGTCCCAGTCCAGCACCGCCGACTTCCACACCGCACCCAACTCACCTCCCCCGCCCAACATCTCACCCAACGCCTCACCCAGCGTCTCCCCCTCCGACTCGCAAAACCAGCTCAACGAAGACGAGCTTATCTTCAAGGCGGTGCAGGACTTCCTCCCGCACGCGACCTCGGTCCTCTTCGTCCCGCTGTGCCACTTTGGCGGGAAGCCGTACGCGGCGAGCTTCTCGTGGGTGCGCGACAAGCGCCGCGTGTTCTCGAACGACGAGCTGATGTACATGCGCGGCTTCATGAACTCCATCATGGCCGAGGTCTCGCGGCTCTCCACCATCTCGGCGGACAAGGCCAAGGGCGAGTTCATCTCCTCCATCTCGCACGAGCTGCGGAGCCCGCTGCACGGCGTGCTCGCCAGCGCGGAGTTCCTCGCGGACACGAGCCTGAACGCGTTCCAGCGCAACTTTGTGGAGACGGTGGAGAGCTGCGGGCGCATGCTGCTCGACACGATCAACCATGTGCTGGACTTCCGCAAGCTGGACAGCCTGATGCAGAGCAGCCGGAACGCGAGCGGGGACCTGGTCAATCTCGACAGGGAGGGGGGCGGGGACGCAGAGCTGCTGCTGGCGGAGGAGCGGCGGACGCCGTCGTACGGTGCGGTGGTCTCGCCCGTCGAGGCGGTGGACGTCGGCGCGATCGCGGAGCAGGTCGTGGAAAGTGTCTACTCTGGATACGAGTACAAGGGCATGAGCTCGACGGCGGCGTCGTCGCAAGACGAGACACGCGCGAGTGGGCGGACGGGGCTGTTCAACAATAACAGCGGGCTGAGCGACGGGAGCGAGAAGCTACATCTGGATGGGGAGAACGTTACGGTCATTTTGGACATCGACAAAAGGGAGGATTGGACATTCATCTCGCAGCCAGGGGCGATCCGCAGGATTCTGATGAACATCTTCGGTAAGCGGCAATGGCTTTGGTTCATGTCTCGTTGCTCACCTTATTCGCCCTTCAGCCAATGCGCTGAAGTACACTGACAAGGGCTGGGTGCGCGTGCACCTCGAGGCTCATGACCTCCCCTCCGACCCGGACGGCACAGAGAAATCCAGGGTCACCTTCACTGTGTCCGACAGTGGGCGGGGCATCAGCCGCGAGTTCCTCAAGACAAAGCTGTTCATTCCGTTCAGCCAGGAAGATGCGCTCATGAATGGCACGGGCCTCGGGATGTCCATCGTGCGCCAGATCGTCGAGATCCTCGGGGGAGACGTCGAGGTCAAGAGTCACGTGAACGTCGGCACGGAGGTTTCTGTTATCTTGGTGCTGAAACGGCCCCCGCGGGCGGACGCGGATGCTTCGGCAGAACTGTCTCTCATCCAGCAGACGCGGCGGCTGACCGAGGGGAAGACTGTGAGCCTCCGCGGGTTTGACGACCTCAAGTCGTTGGAGCATTCGTCGCTGCACGATGGCCTCGCTTCCCTGCGCGGATCGATTGTGCGTTATGCGCGGGACTGGTTCGGCATGACCGTATCGCATGGGACGCTGGACCACCCGATAAGCGATGTGATTCTCGCGAACGAAACACCCGATATAGTGCAGTACCTGGAGAAGCATGCGCCGGTGTCGAGCGAGCTGCCCAGGCCGCTGCTCGTGCTCTGCAGCAACGTCTCGCGGTACCGCACCTCGTATGCCGCCAGCGGGGAATTATTCGATTTCGCGTCGAAACCGTGAGTTTCCAACCCTGGTCACCGTTTCATCCCGCGCTAAGACAGCTTTCATACAGATGCGGGCCGCTGAAGTTGGCGAAGGCGCTGCGGATATGTTTAGAGCGTGCTGAGCGCAATCCTACGTCGTTTCCTATTCCGCGTCCAACATTGGCACTTGTATCGCCCCCTCAACCCACTAATGGAGCCCGGCCACAGCCTCCGACAGTGCGATCTACTATGGATGAACACGGTATGCCCTTTTCGTTGACGTTCCCAGCGGAATTGGTTGCTCACGGCTAAGAATCAGCGCCGCTGCCAATCTCCCCTCCCGTCACTGCTGACTCGGCACCAAAAGAGCAGCTGAAGCCGCATGTTCTGATCGTCGAGGACAATCCCATCAATGTACGTCTGCGCCGTTTATATGACGACAAACATCTAACGTGATCCATTCCAGCTCATGCTGCTCGCTACGTTTCTGAAGAAGAAAAAGTACCCGTACACGAAAGCCGAGAATGGGCTTCTTGGCGTGCAGGCCGTGCAAGCCCGACCGGGCAACTTTGACGTTATACTCATGGGTGGGCGTCTTCTCCCTTACACCTAGTCGATCCCGTATTGACCGTTCCCCCAATCGCAGACTTGCAGATGCCTGTCATGTCCGGCCTCGAGGCGATCCGCATCATCCGCCAGCTCGAGGTGGACAACCCCCACACGATGAAAAGATCGCGCATCATCGCGCTCACCGGGCTCGCGGGGAACGACAACATGGACGAGGCGTACGAGGCGGGCGTGGACCTGTTCCTCACGAAGCCGGTCACATTCAAGACTGTGGATGAGGAGCTGGATCGGTGGAAAGTGCAGGCTAAGAGGGCGAACGCTGAGTATTTCCCGATGGCGAAGGTGAACGGCTCTGAATGTGTTTGAGGGTTTGGGGGTGCTGATTATGGATCTATTCGATCGTTATACCGGGATTCGTTGTGGTTCAGTTTGGAGGTTTTGAGGGTTTGGGGAGGGCTGGTTATGGATCTGTTCGGTGGTCTCACTGGGGTTCGTTGTGGTTTGTCTTGAGGATGGTGGCGAGGGCTATCTAATTTATAGATTTTTTCTTAGGATTCATTGACACTTGGGAGTTTACTGTATTTCTATCATATTGTTCATGTACAATCACATCATTCTAATACCCATGCAATACTATCTACATTTGTGTCTCCAAGCTGCATCTAGTAAACCGACGGTGCTTGACAGCGCGGCGTTCTTGTGGCTATAGTAAACATGTATATTATTGCTTATGAGTTATCCTTTCTACTGACTGAGTGATACCCGTCCACCACTGTCACCTGCTTAAGTACTGGCAAGTGTCAAACCAGCCGGTCGCTGGATAATAAGTACATATATTATATTAGTCATCATCTATTATTATTTTCATTCATCGAGTGTTTTAACAAAACTTGGGCCTAATCAACGCTCAATCCACCAATTACTTTTAGTTTCATTATTGAACGAGTTCGTGATTACTTTTGAGATGATAGGTCTGAGTTGGGTCTGAGGTTGCCATGAAGGTTATGGCACGTGTCAACATTTTCTCCACCTTTACCACCACCGTCGTCCGATTCCGGACTCGTCCATAACTGTTCATCCGTACGAGAATCTGGCTCTTGAGAAATACGTCATAAGTACGCAACAAAAACCTCTCAGAGCTCCTGCATTGACACCCTCGGTCGATAGGTTTCGTGATTCATGCGCAAATTCAACGAGAATGTGAGCCCGGATGGGCCGATTTCGACTCTTCATGCCGAAATTCTTGCGATGATATTTGAAGCTGGCGCCATGGAAGAGGTGGTACCCCACTGTACCTTTGGGATGCTGGTGTCACATACCACACGTCGTTGGCGCAATATCGCGTTGGCGACTCCCTGGCTATGGATCAAAACCTGGTGCACCAAGCTAATAGACAGGCAGATCTTCGGGTCAATGCGAGTCTACACCTTCTCGGTGGGAGAGAGAGAACGATTTTCTGCGTTTCTTTCCAGGTCCAAGTCGTTGCCAATAGAAATCCACCTCAGGTTCCTCTGCAAACCGGACGTTGATGGTGAAGGATGGGCAAACCTCCTCCAGCTCATTTGTGACCACATGGGCCACTGCAGGCACCTATGCATCAAGGATGGAGATGATGATGGTCTACCGGAGCTCCTCTTGCACATCTCCCGCCGCCCAACTCCACTCCTGAGCTCAGTTGAATTGAGCATAGACGACGATGACGATTTCGCTCGCCTCACCGAGATCAGCAATCTATCTTTCCTATCTGGCACCCCTCATTTGACATCTGCTAAAATAGGTAGGATTGCGTCTGCATCCATCCTATCGAATATGCCTACTCTTCAACACTTGACATCCTTGTGGCTCAGCCTTTCGATTGGACAAGAACGGTTTGAAGGATTGTTATTTTGGGACGCTCTCATGGCCCTGAAAGCACTGGATCACCTCGAGTTGGAGATTATGGAAGACATGGTTACTCACGCTCCCGTAGTCCTACCCACCGTCCGTTCCTTGGCTCTAACTATACACCATTGGTACCCGGAAATCCCTGATGACCTATTCTTCTCTATTCACGCGCCATCGGTGACTACCCTGTGGCTGGAATGTCAGCCATTGGATCATGCTTTTGAGGGATCGTTAGAATTCCATTTTCCTTCAATGCGGCACTTGATCCTTGTCAACGTTGACATCCGCATGATGACATGGAGCATTCCAGGGTTTTCTCGCATATTTTCTACGATCACGCGGCTGACGTACCATTTCACGGACATGGACATGGTGCCCTTCACGATAGACGATTTCCTCGTCGCTATGGTCCCTCACTCAATCGGTATCCTCGAGCTGCGCTGGCCCAAATTGCATACAGTCGCGTTGGACGAGTTCAATACATCGCTGGGCTACAAGGGATTGCACGATAAGATTCAAGTGTTGCAGGAGGCGCGCCACCCAATTCGCAAACTCATGTTACCAAAAAGAGTGCTCGGCAAACCCAAAGATGAGGAGATAATGGCACTGGAGAAGATCGTGGAACTAGAGGACTTCAGTCTTGACTGGCCATCACCTTTCGTGGATACTTTTAAATGATTTCTCAATGTATGTCTCGCACATATATTCACGTCGATCGTTGCTGATGAGGCACCGATGTCAGAAGCACAAAATTGAGACCTCCTTCGAAACTATGTGGCTGCTCTGACTAGGTATGTAAATAGCGGTGTGACGGAAGGGGTGGGGATGGTGGATGTATACCGTAGTGATCATAATATCATCTCTCTATTTTACAACATGTTGCCTTTCGTTAGAGAGATCAAGTGCGGTGAAACAAAGATTACACTGCGCGACATAATATATTAAAGCTAAATGGGAAAAACCTAACCTCAATGTATATGTACCGTTATTGATCAGGCCAGCGGGAACGCCCTCCTAACATTATCAAATGTAGACGCCACGCTAAAATTAAATAACGGCTTCGCTCGCGGTGCGGCGTCCTTCACCGTATCCACAATGTCCTCACAGGCCATTCAGTGTAGGCCGCCCTATAACGCCGCAATTCAATGATAACAGCATCGGAGTCATTCGCCTTCAGTTGCGCGATGAGGCCTTGCTTGCACGCTTCGTTGAATGGATGATATAGTAGGGAGCGTAGTTATAGCCCGCAGAATTGATAAATCTCGCGACGCTTTCGAGATCATAGCGAACGGCATTGGCGCTATTGGTCGTGGTGGCAAGCAAAGGCAGGTTCTAGGGGAGGTAGTCGAGGAGGATGGGTTAGATGAAATTATTGTTATGTATGTGGTGTTATTTGAGATTTCACCAAAGGTGAGTGAGAGTTCGGAGCGCCCTTCGAAAATACCGGGTTGGCTTGATGGGCTCCGAAGGCTGTCTCGGTCTATCGTTTATGTCGGTGCCAATGCCGTTCTGAATTCAATTCCCACTGCAGCACATCGTGGCGGTCGCATGCATATGATCGTCGCGATTGTGACATTTCGTACGCGTCATGTAACTGATCAGCCAGGACTACGGAGAAGTGCCGATGGGGCCCCGGTCCATGCCTTCTCGGTTCCATACAAAAATCGCCTTCTGAGCGGTTTCCGTTCAGCGTCGATGATCTGCGACCAAAACTGTCCGCATGGGGTTCTAACCTATGTTTTCAAAATCCTTTCGTCCGCAGTTCGTTTCGGACCCCGCTGGCGACCACATTCGTCCGTTGTCCGTCCGCATAAACGTGTTGAACCTCGCTGGCGACTAAATTCGTCCGCATAACACCCGAGTCAAGTATGTAGTGAGAATAGCGCAGTGTGTGAAGAGTGAGCAATTGAATGGCAAGGAGTAAGTAGTTGGGAATATCGGAAGGTGAATGAATGTAATGATTCGCGAGAATGGCGGCGAAAAAGAGCGCTGAGCTGATACTATTTGCTAGGAATTTTTGTTTCTGAGCCGGACTTCGAGTCGAGTGATTGAACCGACTCAGATCGTTCCCCGGTCGCCCGAGTCAATGCCCAGATATCGGTACTTTTGTGCTCGAACATTAGTACCGACCGGGCCTCCGCGTCTTTCCTTTCAATCGAACATGCAGTGACTCACTGAGTCATTTTGGCCCTACTTGCGTCAGCATAAAATGGAACCTGCTACTCTAAATCTCCTCAGGGCCGCCCGCATAAGTATTGAAGCTCGTATAGGGTATACCGGGGCCCTGGGCCGACGTCGCGGATTGCGAATACCTCTCAAGAGACTACCAAGCGGGCGGCAAATCGTTGTTCGCGGGCTGGTACCGGCCGATAATATTAACGGCTTGGAGTCAGCGCCGTGCATGCCGAGGATCAAACGGAAGCCGGCGTTATACGCATCACTTTTTGCGCATTGGTACCAGAGAACACTGAATAAGCGACATGCGTGCCAGTGTAGAGCCGATTGGGGGTTCACAGCACCTAATTATTCTCTTGTGTGAAATCCAGTCAGTATTCACCTGCGTCTCGTGATCGTTAGCATTTCCAACCACATCTGGTGACGATCGGTCGCCCCGAATCCTGACCATATATCGCGTTCATTCAGCTTGAGATCGCGAAGATCCCGGCGAGCCGGCGCCCCCTCTGCTATTTCACGCTTTTGCTACTCACCAATGATCGATGAGGGAATCCCTCAACACAAGTAAAGGGTTCAATCCTGTCCTAGCTGTAAATTTTTACAAGTATCGCCTTGTTATACCAGTGTGACCGAGAGTCTGCTGATCAGCTGTGAATCGTGGTCCATGTGCAAGGCAAGGGGACGTCGGGGCTCGGTGTTCTACCCCGGAGCCGCGTAGAACGGCCCGCTCGGTTCTGACAGATTTTTAAGTCCGAGCGAGCTTAGCCTAGCCAGAATGCACGGAAGAGAAAAGCAGGGTGTTCAGCTATAATCGCGGTTCAGCGCACCGATGCGAGAGAAGAGGGCATTATAACGAAGCGGGCATCATGAATCGCGGCAAAGCTCAGTTAGCGTTAAAGTCCATCCGCCACGGCTACCTTCAGGCTGCCATCCAAGAATGCAGAGATGAAATCGATACAATCGCGTATAGATTAGTGGTCGAGGAACTGCTAGTTGTGTAGGATGTTGACGTGAGCATTGAGCATTGCAGACAAATTGCACTGGAAGCGAACTTGAAGTTGTTGGGCTTTGAAGCCAGCCCTAAACTTGCAAATGGAGCCGAAATCAAGCAAATTTTCAAACCAATCGATTTCAGTGTCCACCCTCCCCGTTGTCTTCAAACCATCCAGCCAGCAATGTATTCCACATTATCGCTTAATAGTACACCTTTCAAACAGCTCCCATAATCGCATCTAGCTATAACCTCCATCGTGTTCTGGCACATTCTTGGACCTTTTTGACCTTCGTTGACATGGTGTACTTTTCTGATCATGATACTCTTACAGATCGCTAGAACAAATACTCAGCATCGCTTGGAAATATTGGAAATATCCAAGCGATGCATCGCCACAGCCGTTGTTATCCCTGCTAGCCCATCCCGCCTCCATCAACTTCACCTGCCTCGCCTTCGGGTCCTCCTTTCTACCTACCGCCCGGTTTAAACTCATACTTTGGCGATGTTCAAATCAGGACACGCCACACACCTGCTTTTGGGGATAATGAAGAATCTGGCAGTTGTGATTGCTCCTCCCACTTCAAGCGATATGCAGGGGTGTTTGACAGCCGTGAGCATCTTCGCCTTCGTTTTCCGGATCCTGGTTATCTGTATTTCTGGCGCTCGTGCTATCTGCAGCTTGATAACGGACACCTGCTCATGCTCCTGCGCTCAACGGGCGTTCTATCTTTCGCCTCCGCCATTTTTATCGCCGGGCTTGCGCTTGTGGCGCACCTCGCATCAAGCAACTACGCCTCGAGGCTCGCTGCCTGCGAAGTGCGTCATGATCATCCCCTGTCATCGGACGTATCGGAATTTAATTTATGTAAAGAATGGCCGGGAACAAGCGCTGCGCAAAGACAACGTTCTTGGGACGAAGACTTGTATCGAGCTGCGCATGCCGCCACCAATGGGCTCTTTAGAGCCCGATGCTTCCTTTGCCGTAGGCCTGCACACTGTGGACTTATGGTCTCCAGTGAAACGAGCGGCTATGCAGGCGCAGCTGGCAGCCGTTTCTTTTCATCGTGACGGCCCCGGCCTCAACCTCTCGAAAAGGGAAGCAAGGACTTCATGTCGGTACGCTACTTGTCACCTTCGCGCTGTTATCACGGTTTGGCACCATAATCGGCCTTCAGGTCATCTCCACACAATGGGACTGCCTTGTACTCTCAATCCGTGCATTGTGGTGCATGCCTCGTCTGCGTCTATGGCGTTAATTTGGTTGTGGAATCTAGGAATTCATGGCGACATCACAAGTCCGCTTTCTGCTGTCATTCACGCGCCGACATCATACAACTATAGAATTTGGTCATCTCCACACAACGCGCATGCCTTGTCCTCTCGGTCAATTTGTAATGCATGCCTCCTCTGCGTCTGTGGCGTTTGTTGGATGTGGGAATCTAGGACTTCATTTTGATAAGCCACTTGCCAAATTCGTGCTGTTGCTCACAATTTGCCTGATCAGCTCCCAGCATCTTATTGACCTCGCTTCTTGTCCTCAAATAATCGACTGGGGAAGCCAAGCTTTCATTTGGTGCGCCACTTATCACATCCGCGCTGCTATTCGTCGTCACACGGCCGTATAACCAGGTCATCTCCACCTAAAGCAACGTGTATGCCTTTTCCTCTCAACCTGCCTGCAAAGCATGCCCTCATGTGCCGCTCAGGTAAGCAATATGGCGACAGTGTGGTTGTGCGATGATTGTGCAATCTATTCAGCGATATGATGAGACTGGCTCGTGGCCCGAGTTCACATCGTTCCATATTGATTCAATATCGCTTGCACCGTTGCCACATCTCCAAATTCAGTCTCAGCCGCGTCCATCAAGTCCGGCCGAATTGTTTATGAATAGCTCACGCACCCCTTGCTGCATCTGCGCCCTCATTTGAGGGCTTTCCCACTTGTAACCGATCCTTTAATCCTAATACCGTCGTACTAGGAGGGGCACATGGTGGTAGTTGCGGTCGGGCCGATTCGACCTCGATTATTTCAGATACACGCGCCACAATTTCCGCTCAGTTAGTCACAGAAAGCACCCAACTCATATCGACTGACCTTGTTTTGATTCCTTTGTGTCTTATCCCGCGTTAGAGTCATGTGGACAAGTTCAAACTAGTCATTCCGACACTTGTACTCGGGTCCGTATATGTACCGGTGAAATGACTGCTGTATGAGCTCAGGGTCGTGGCGGGCAATAAGCAGGCCAGCCACGTTCTGGTCCAGGTCTTTGAGTTGACGCGTCTTGACTACCGCAATCTCCCCTCTCCCCCTTACACCTCATTGCCCAAGGTTACAGCACGACTTTATAACGCACCCCATCCTACCCCTCTACTAGTACTACCATATTCGAATCTGTGGATTGTGACAGATTCATTGCAGTGTTGCACCGCAGCCGCCACAGCCGCACGCCTTTACTACCCCTACCCTTAAAGTTGCGCTCGCACCATACCAATCCGGCCGCATCCTTTCCTTCCCTGACTTAGGCTCTTACTTTCTCACCCCCAAGCCTCAGCCAGTACTCCTCCTTTTCCAGCCGTGTTGTCCATACCCTAGAAATCACATAGTGCACCGATGGACGCCCTCAAGTCTATCGTGCAGCCCCTCGTGGGCGGGTCGTCCATGCTCGACGGCATGAAGCTCGTCATGCTTGGAGGAACGGTCGAGACTGCACGCAGGGTCTCGTCGTCGGCCTGGTGAGTAACCCTATTAGGCTTGTTATTTGTATGTGGAATGGCGCTGATAGCCGTTCATTTGCAGGTCTCATTTCGTGAACTGTAAGCACATTCTCATTGGGCGATGACATGCGGCGCTAACCCTGAATCCAGCGTTCTTCCTTACCGCCCACTTCTCCGAAGGTATGTGTTGGGCGCTATTACAGGGAGGGCTGGGGGATCTGACAATGTTCTGCTGCAGAGGACTTCCCCTATGACTGGCTCATGCTCTGGCTCTCGCGGCAGCCAGAATGGCAGCGCTCCCGCGAGTTCGAAACGACGACTCGCACAACCACGCCCGGCTTCAACTCCACGCGCACTGCAGACAATTCCTTTGGCGACGAGGA
The DNA here is from genome assembly GCA_001630335.1 of Athelia psychrophila. Taxonomy (NCBI): domain Eukaryota; kingdom Fungi; phylum Basidiomycota; class Agaricomycetes; order Atheliales; family Atheliaceae; genus Athelia; species Athelia psychrophila. Next base: position 220,300 of record KV417514.1, on the reverse strand, counting down.
CGACCTGGACGACGTGAAAGCCAACGAGGACGACGACGTCCCAGGCAAAGTGAAGACGCGCGTCGTGTTTCAGCCGACGTTCGATACGACGCATACGATATACTATCGCGGCCACTGGCTAAGAGTCAGGAGAGGGCGCAAGCAGGATGGGAGCAATTGCGAGATGCTGTCGATCAGGTGAGCAGATGTTCTGCTGTCGCCTTTCATTTCGCGTTCATCTCGCTGTTACGCAATCGCTTTCATATCCCATCTGTCTTCCCCACCCTTTCAATTTGTATTGGTTTCGTATGTATCCGGACCGAACCCGCTGACTAACACCCCTTGTCTCTAGCGTTGTCGCCCGCAACAACACCATCCTCAAGCAGCTCGTCCTCCAGGCCAAGAAGGAGTACGAGGCGGAGGCCGTGCACCGCATCCAGATCTATTTCGCAGACTCCCATGGAGGATGGAGATGGACCGACTCTCGGCACAAGCGCCCAATATCGAGCATCGTGCTCAACCCCGGAGTAAAAGAGATGCTGTTGAACGACACCAAAGACTTCTTGAAGTCCGAGAAGGTGCGTGGCATTGGCCTCTTGTCTGCGAAGTTGGCTGACCATCTATCCAGTGGTACGCTGATCGCGGCATCCCCTTCCGGCGTGGCTATCTGCTCCATGGTGTACCAGGATCTGGCAAGTCCTCCCTGATCCACGCCATCGCCGGCGAGCTGATGCTCGACATCTACACGCTCTCCCTGTCGTCGTCGTGGATCTCCGATGGCACGCTCACCACCCTCATGTCCCGCGTCCCCGCGCGCTGCATCGTCCTCCTGGAGGACCTCGACGCCGCCTTCACGCGGAGCGTCACCCGCGACTCGGACTCCACCGGCACACCCGGGGGCGACAAGAGCAAGGACAGAGACGACGAGGGCATGGGCCCCATGGCGCCGCCGAGCTCGTCCCGGAGCCGCCGCAGTCGCGAGGCGAACCTCAGCGACGTGAACACGCTCTCGCTTTCGGGCCTGCTCAACGCGCTGGACGGCGTCGCAGCCTCCGAGGGCCGCATCCTCTTCGCGACGACGAACCACCTCGAGCGCCTGGACCCCGCGCTGAGCCGCCCCGGGCGCATGGACGTGTGGGTCGAGTTCCGGAACGCAAGCAAGTGGCAGGCGGAGGCGCTCTTCCGCAACTTCTTCCCGTCGACGGAGGAGGAGTCTGCGACGAAGGACGCGGAGATGGAGAAGGAGCTGCGGGGGATCGAGCTGCCGACCACGCCTATTCCGCAGTCGCCGACCACGTCCACGCTGTGGAGCATGTCGCCGTCGTCGCTGGCGTCGTCTGTGGACCTCTCCTCGGTCTCGCCGCCATTTTCGCCCTCGCATTCGCCGTCATCTAGCAATTCTGCCATGCCCATGCCGGGCCCGGAGATGTTCGGCGCGAAGAACAGGGCGTATATGCCCCCGCCGGTCGAAGAGAACATCGCCTCCTTGGCGCATTCGGCAAAACCGCTGGATGCTGCGAAGCTCGCATTCCTAGCCAAGAAGTTTGCAGATGGGTGTCCAGACGAGGAGTTCAGCGTGGCTGCGCTGCAAGGATGTAAGTATCTCCGTTTCAGTCTGTCTGCGGCAGGATACTGATGCGAGTTTCGACAGATCTGCTGAAGAACAAGTCGAATCCGGAAGCTGCGGCGAGCGAGGTCGTCGCTTGGGTCCTTAGCGAGCGTGAACTGCGTGAGCGGCTCGCACGGGAGAAGGAGATGCGTGACGCAAAAGAGAAACTCGAGGTTAGTCTCGGTCCATGTCAATTCAACTTCCAAGCTGACTGTGTTCTATCTATAGCGCGAAAAGCGGCGCAAGGAGGTCGTGGAGAAGGAGCGCGAAAAGGCCGAGCTTGAGAAAAAGGAGCTCGAACTCGCGCGCATCAAGCTTCAACTGCAGGAGAAGGAGACGAAGGACCTCGCCGACGCCGATAGGAAGAAGGACGCCGAAGCGAAGGCCGTTGCTGAGCTCACCCAGCCTTTAACGATGCCGCCGCCGCCGACGAGCCCGCTAAAGATAGACCCCATCTGCAGGGAGACGAGCAGTGGGAGCGGGAGCGACGACGAGGCGGAGAACATTCCCGTGAGGCTCCCTCCGCCGGCGCCGCAGTGGCTTCCCGGAGACTTCGATGGGGACACGGGCAGTCCCATCTGACTCTCTGACGCCCGCTCCCACGGGACTGCTGGTCCAACGACGGATGCCCAGGTGGCGACCATGACGAGTCTCATTGGGCGGGATGCGGGCAGCGTTACTATCATTTACTCTTTGCTACAAGTTTACTTCGTCCATCTCTATACGCTCCTCTTACGACTTACGACGTTTGGAAGCCCGTCTCATTCTTCTCATTCCCACTAAGATGTTGTTTACTACACCACTTCATCGTTCCTGCTTACATTGGCCACCTCATTTATCCACATTCACGTACACATCTTGGGACCACTCATATTTTGCATCGCTCTCCATAGCTATATTTCCACAGCATTTCACGCCATTCAACTTGTACATACATAAAGTCTCATAACGATAACGCAGTTAACCAAAGTGATGCCAGGAAGCTCTCATACCAAGGGTGACAGTCTTGCGCTTACTGCAACCGAATTCCAATATTTACGCCCTTTTTCCTCCCAAAAGCCACGCATTTGCTATAAACATAAACCCTTTTATCATCATCTGTACTCGACCATGAACCTGGTTGAATACCACCAGCGCTGCCATATTTCGCCTTCACTGTCGACAATGTGCCCAAATCACGCAACCCACTGATCACATCATCCTCGGACTCACCCATTTGACAGCACACATCCCGCTTTCTATGATCTGTAAGCCGTCCTCACGACTCTAACCGCAACGCCCACCTCAATCCATGGCGTCCAACTTCTCGAGTGTTCCAGTCCTCGACTATGCACTGGTTTCCGATCCAAAGCGCAAGCCCGAGTTCATCTCGCAGCTGCAGCACGCGCTGATCAACGTGGGCTTCCTCTATCTCACGAATCCCCCCGTGGCCCAAGGAGATGTAGATGATCTGATCGGATACATACCACGCCTGTTCGCGCTGCCCCAGCAGGCCAAGCATGAAATTCGCATGGCGAACTCGCCGCATTTCCTCGGGTGAGTTCCAGTACCTATGCATCATCGATATCAAGCGATCATGATCCATGGCACATCGTGGGCTGCGCATGGCTGCGAGGCTGCGAAGTTGCGTGATCTGTAATCTTTAATCTTCAATGTGCATCTATAAACTGATATACTGATTACTGATACACATGTCACGGATATAGATATTCGAAGCTGGGGGCAGAGCTGACGAGGGGCGAGACGGATCATAGAGAGCAATTTGACTTCGCAACTCCACACACCTGCAGGTGGAGTCCCGGCGCTCCGGACTACCTGAGGCTATGGGGCCCATCTCAAGTACGCCGTTACGCCTTTACGCCCCTCGCCTCCTTCCACGATTCCCCATGCTTCCATTTCCCATGTAACTGTTCAATTTGAGCTAATCACATACACCCCTCTTGTTCCTTGTAGTGGCCAGAGGAGGCGGCGCTGCCGGGTTTCAAAGCGACATTCGAGCGCTACCTCGCGCAAGTGCAGGCACTCGGTTACAAGTTCATCGAGCTCCTCGCCGAGGCGTTCGGGCTCCCGCATGACGCGCTGGCCCAGTTCTACGACTCGGATGCGCTGATGCAGCATCGTGCCAAGGTGCGTAAACTCGTTAGCTTCCTGCGCGTTTTCATTCATTTCCGACATGTTATGGACGACGAGTGAGCGCAATTCACTGATCTAAACCTTCATCATTTCGCAGATCGTCAAGTATCCTGTCCCTTCAGACGATGCATCCTCAGATCAGGGCGTTGGCCCGCACTACGACGCAGGCTTCCTCACATTCGTGCGTATATTAGCATCAAACCTTCCCCGCGGTCCCCGACCTGCATGCTTTCCTTCTCCTAAAGATGTCCACCATACATAGGCTAACAACGGATTTTAATTTAATTTCAATTTCAGCTGCTGCAAGCGTCCGACCACCCAGGCCTTCAAGTCCAGAACCTCAGCGGCCAGTGGATCGACGCGCCGCCCGTCCCAGGGACGTTCGTCGTCAACATCGGAAAAGGTGCGCGTAATCGCCATCCCCACACCCTCAATCCGTGGCTCGGCGCACCGTATTATTGCATATCTAATATATTTGCGTTGGAACAGCGCTCGAGTTCGCCACCCAAGGCCTCGCCCGCGCGACCTCCCACCGCGTGCTCTCGCCCCCCAAAGGCTCGCCCACGCCGCGCTACTCCGTGCCGTTCTTCCAGAACATCAGTCTGGACACCCGGCTCACGGAGCATGTGCTGCAGTGTGAGTGCTAGCATTCCTATCCCTTGATGCATCGCGAACCGCGCGTGTGGCTGATGCATTGCGGTGGCGTCACATACAGTTCCAGCGGAGATCTTGCAATTGAAGGAACAGCGAGGCGCCGCCGCCGCCACTGACTGTAAGCTCTCTTTTGCTAGCCCTGCTCAGAGTCTTAGATTTACACGCGCACGCCATACAGCCGTGAACTTTACTGAGTTTGACCGTGAGCCCTCTGGGCGAGTGAATCTCATCGGCCGAGTCAAGTAAGTGTCTCTCCTTCCGTATTCAGAACATGGACGGTGTTCTTCTAACAAGATCTGATTACTGACGATGTCGTGTGTGTGCGTATTTCAGATCGCATCCGGATGTTGCGGCAGCGCATTACCCCGATCTCTTCAAGCAAATCTTCCCGGATGGATTACCTGCGCAAGGGAGTGCATACTAAACGCTGGAGCTTGAGCGTTGGTGATGGGTATCAACGGGGATCAATAATGTCAATTCATTTGCGTGTTGATATACAACAGAATTTCTTTTTTTCCAGAATCGTAAATATCACTTCCAGGTGCCGGAAAATATGCACATCTTGTGTATATGGTCTCATTTTTCTATGGGTGCAATCGAGCGGGAGCACGGTTTTGCACGATGTGCAAAAGCACTAGTCTCCCGCAAGCAGATCTCCGATATTCGAATGTTTTCGAGAATGAGCAGGACGATTCGAATATGGACAAAAGCACATGAGGGGATAAGTAACTTAGTAAGCGAAATATTTAAGCACTGCCCTAAAGTATTGTAGGGTCCTCATCACGTTCTTTGGTTTGGACCTGACTCACATCTTGGTCACACGGTCTGCAGTGCCAGGTGATCAACAATCTTCGACGGTATAAATGCCTCTCTTCTTTCAGCATCTGAATTTCACACCCCTCACCCCAGATTGTAAAACATGACCTCTTACACCGTCCTTCATCAGACTCCGTCCGTAGAAACTTACCTCGATCTACGTCTCCGCTCAGGGATGGATCCCAAATCACACAGCGCTGCTGTCATCGGATTGCCAAACTCTTTGTTCTCTGTACAAATTCTATATCATCCACAGGCCACCGAGGCAACGGCGGAAACCACGCTTGAGCCACCCACGACTGTCGGCATAGGCCGCATCATCGGCGACGGTGCGCTCTTCTTTCAAGTCGTCGACATCGCGGTCCTCCCAGAGCATCAGGGAAAGGGGCTGGGGAAACGGATTATGAAGGATATTGAGAGTTGGATCGTGGAGAATGCCCCGCCGACGGCGGAAATCACCCTGAGTGCGGATGGGAGGGCGAAGGATTTATACGCGCAGTATGGGTTCATTGAGACGAGCACGTATGATAACGTCGGGATGACGAGGCCGTATATCCCGGAAATCTAAGCGTACCTCTGAAGCTGATGCGTGAGTGTGCAGCACATGCGAACTGGCTAGCCTTCTTAATCATAACTCATAACACATCTTCTAGATCTAATGTATCTACATGAGGGAGTTGAACAATTCCTTCGTGTGTATTTTGATACATGCATTATTTACGCGGTGATCTGAGTCTGCGCCGCGCCAGACGGATTCGCTACCCAAGCGTGCCACCACTATTCAATACCCCTTGATGATCAACGGTTCATTAGTGCATTTTCCCCAGACGCGCAAGGGCGTGTGCGTCTTCTCGTGCAAGGTGTTCCCGTGACCGAGTCCTGCTCACGATTGAGCTCGGTGACGAGACCGAGACCAAGCAGGAGTGCAGCAGTCGCGTGTCCGCCGCCGCCTCCACTCAGATGCCTCAGACGAAAGCTCCGGTGCGCTGCAAGATCGTTCCCACTCAAGCCAATGGTGTGGGGAGAGGAGTCACCTGGCGGGCATTAGGAATTTGTACATGTACGTATACTCACTGGTGCCTCGTAATATTCCTAATCGACTTCACGCTTGACGTCTTGCTCGTGTGTCGAATGCGTCTAGGCTTCGGGCGGAGAGACGTTGTGGACAGCAAAGTTAGCAGCGGGCTCGGTTGGAGAGTCAGGAGGCTGCAGCTCGTTTCCAGAGTCCGTAAGATCAAGATCCATGACGAGAAATGAGGAGGGGACTCAGGGGACGCGCATGAGGCTGAAAACGAGAGGCCTTCTGTTTCTGGGCGAATTGAGACAACGGTGTCCCCGGTTTGGGAAGGCAACGCGACGCCACGCGCAGTGCGCACACAAAAAAAGTTGCAAGCCAGTCTCATGAGCGGGAGCACGAATTTTGCACGACGTGCAAAAGCACACGAGGGGATAAGTAACTTAGTAAGCGCAATATTTAATTACTGCCCTAAAGTACCTGTAGGGTCCTCATCACGTTCTTTGGTTTGGACTTGACTCACATCTTGGTCACACGGTCCGAGTCAGTGCCAGGCTCAGCCTCTCAAAGCAACTTACATCAACAAACTTCGACAGTATAAATGCCTCGCTTTTTTCAGCATCCGCATTTCACCCCAGATTGTACAACATGGCCTCCTACACCGTCCTTCACCAGACTCCGTCCGTAGAAACTTACCTCGATCTACGTCTCCGCTCAGGGATGAGTCCCAAATCACACAGCGCCGCTGTAATCGGATTGCCAAACTCTTTAAAACTCTTTTTTCTGTACAAATCCTGTATCATCCACAGGCCACCGAGGGCACGGCGGAAACCACGCTTGAGCTACCTACGACCGTCGGCATGGGCCGCATCATCGGCGACGGCGCGCTCTTTTTCCAAGTTGTCGATATCGCGGTGCTACCAGCGCATCAGGGAAAGGGGCTGGGGAAATGGATTATGAAAGAGCTTGAGAGTTGGATCGTGGAGAATGTTCCGCCGACGGGCTACATCAGCCTGGGTGCGGATGGGAAGGCGAAGGCTTTATACGCGCAGTATGGGTTCATTGAGACGAGCACGTATGATAGCATCGGAATGGCGAGGCCGGTTGTCCCGGAGATCTGAGCGTATCTCTGAAACTGACGCGTGAGTGTTAATGCAGCACTTGAGAACTGGCCAGTATCGCTAATCATAATTCATAACGTATTTTCTAGATCCAATGTATCTACATGAAGGAATTGAACGATCCCTTCGGGTGTATCTTGATAGATGCATTATTTACGCGGTAATCTGAGTCTACGCGGTAATCTGAGTCTGCGCTGTGCCAGACGGATTCGCTATTCAAACGCGCTACCACTATTCAATACTTACTGACGACAACGGTTCAGTACTTAGCGGCACATGTACTTTTTGACCGCTAGGGTAGTCATTGCAAAGCAAATGAACCCCGTCGAGACTTCGACCTGCCCTTGCTTACCACCTCGTATTCTCCCCCTTGATATCCAGTGTTCATCGCGAAAATCCCGTGGCATGGCATACTCGATCATACACGACATCCCGTCTTCAGAGAGCTACTGCTGACTGCGATTCTCAGCTGGGCTTTCTGCGTTCAAATCCTGTACCACCCTCCTGCCGATGAAGGGAGCTCTGATAACCACGGTCCTTTCTTCGTCAGCATGGGTCACGCTATCGGTGATTGAGCACTATTCTTCCAAGTCGTCGATATTGCCGCGCTTCCAGTTCATCAAAGCAAAGGATTAGGAAAGGTGATTTTAAATGAAATCGAGAGTTGGATCGAGGGGAAGGTTCTTCCGACTGGTTATATCAGTTTCATTGCCGATGGACAGGCAAAGGAATTGTACGCGAATTACGGGTTCGGGGAGACGGCTTTAACTGGTAGTGTGGCAATGGCAAAACATATCATAAAGGAAAGCGGTGTTGGATCTGGAAGAACGCTGATAGTTTAATTGTAAGCATCCTTCTAAATTTGCCACTGCCACGCGCTCAGACTTACAGAACTTGGCTCGCAATCTTGGATAGATGATCGACAATAGTCAACGCATTGAATTGAACACTACTTAAAGAAGAATGGCATGTCGCTGAAATACAAGAATTCGTTCTGCGACTGTGCAGAGCAACAGCGTATCATATATATATCCAATATATATCCTACTGTCCAAAATTACAGGTATTCCGTATGTAACATTTGCAAATGAGTGTAAGTCTAAGATTAGGTACTTAGCAGATAATTATATGGTGGCGAGAGGGCTGTCAAAACAGCCGCGCCAGGAGGCCTCGAGAGTAGTGAGTGTGATCTGTGTTATGTTATTTATCTTAGATAACAGAGAAGGCGGGAGGTAAGGAGGGTTCACAGTCAAGTAACAGGTCAGAAAGGAAGCAGTTGTGTTTGCCGGGGCGGGGGTGCACCTGTATGGAACAAGATTCGGAGAACAGCAGGCGAATGTCCTGCGTCGCTTATTTAGATGGCAGTGCTTCTTCGAGTAGATATGGAAAGCGTACCGAATATTCCAACAATCACCCATGATGCTAGAATGCAGGCGATATCATCGGTTGCCAACTCTGTTGGCTCTCGGCGGCCGATGAGGCTTACCCACGTCGGTAAGGCCAGTAGCAAACAGATGACGAAGAAGCAGCTAGTTGCGCGAATGTTAGCACTGGTTTTAATTTGAAGATAGAAGACCCGGCACTCACAATAGAAATAACAACAATCGCCAAATCTGGCAAATGAGGGTTATGGGATTTACGGGTGGTATTGGCACCGACATTAAAGCTGCACGTCGTATATAATCAGCAACAAATAAGAGGAGCTGAATGGGTCAAACGGAGGACATACCTGGAGAGGATTCCTCGCTGGCAATATCGCGTACACTCTCGGCCATCGAGGTTCTTCTGGACTCAACAAGCTCATGCTGCGACTTCTCCGATTTGCTCTCCGTGTGGGGGCTGTTAAAGTCGATCCCAAATTTGTCATCGACTGGAGAGGTAGTCTCTGAAGGTAGCAGCTCGAGCTTTGGCGGAGATTGCACCGGTTTGCACTCTGCGTGGGCACTCATATAATCCATGGCATCTGTAGGAGAGAAACACCCTGTAGCAGGCTGAGTTTGGGCATGCGATGAAGGATGAACTACAGAGTGACATACCCAATCCCGGAGATGATGGTGCGCTAGAGAATGGACCAAAGATATGGGGTAGATTGGACAATCTTGCTGGAGAGATTACGCTTGTGCGCTGAGGACGATATCAGTGATGCAGAACTACAGGAGAATGAGATGGGTGAGAAGTACCTGAGAACGTGTTTCGATCTTCAGACGGCTTCGCAGGATATCTTTCACTCCCATGATTCGTTTGAGACGAGAGATCGAAAGGGCTGTGTATATCACGCCTGCGGTGGCGAACATCAAGGGTATGATTCCATAGCCGAATAGCTTTGGCCTGTAGGTCGCGCAGAAAGTAATGATTAGTAGATAACACCTTGGTCAGATAGGACACACGTACCACATAGGACCTGTGACGTCGCAAAACGTGCCGTCGTGTCCCAGTTGAATGTAGGCAGTGTGTTGGACGGTGAATCCCATTTGGAGTACGGTAGATACAACTGGCAAGCCGAACACGAGCCATGCGTAAGCTGGTCTCCATCTCAGGGCGCTGGCGATTGAAGATGGAGCTGTGAGTCTTGGTTCAAAAGAAGAGAGTAAAGTATACCTACCACTCAGTTCTTGACGGCCACACAGCGGCAGATAGAGCGGCGTAATACCACACAGTGGTAGTGCCGCACAGGACCATGATAGAGATGTTGAGGATAGACATCTGGGCGAGGCAGAAACTAACAGGGAACTCGTATGGATCTAGGTCCCATATGAGTCCTTGAGCAGCCGTCAGCACATATTATCGCCAGCGCATGAATGAGAACTCACCAAGGTCAAAAGCAAACACCGTCACTGACAAAGCTGATCCCCACGTCATTGGAATCCACCAGCAATTCGTCACTCGAGCCAATGCCCATAGGACAGGCCAGGTGCATATAGTACCGGTAGTGCACAGAATCGCCCATGTCAGCTTGATTGAGTGGTCCAGCATCGTTCAAGAATCAAGGGGGAGACTGCACTGGTGGGGTTAAGGGGAAAAGGAAGCCAAAATCGATTATTGCAATTCTGCAAATTTTGACTTATGTGGTTGAGACATTACGTACATTTCTAGCAGCTCGGAACCTTCGATCAATTCGATCAGGCGCTTGTGCTCGTCCAGAAGCACACGGACTCTTGTTTGAGTGTCACCTTGCAGATCCACAATAGACCCAATACATTTTGGTGCGACTGTAAACCGACTCATCTCAGAGCATTATGCAAGTCGCGAAGCAAGATGCGGCCAGGCAGTAGCGGGCAGCGTTTATGCAGAATCCGCATTAGAGTGCCGACACGGGAATGCTAGTGTTGGGATAAAGCCTGTTAATACAGGGGTGCCAGAGGATATGTTGAAAATTGCTTCCATGAGATGATCGCCTGTGGCAGAACAATGAAATGCGGTTCCGGCCAAATGGGTGCGTCGGCCTGGGGCACGCGTGTCGCGTGGCTGTGGCCAATATTTGCACAAGCCGACAACCAGCCGCGGCTGACTCCCCAGTCACCCGACTCTGTTAACTTGTTCGAGAACGCCAATTTGACCCTAAGCCGCTCTACTTCTTTGTCCTGCAACTTGAGCAACTCCGACGGAGGACCTCCTATGTACCACTAGACTCTGCTCGTTGGCAACCCAAAAGATCGAACTACCGGCGAAAGGATTGAGTGTAGGCTACTTTACTTGATCGCCATCCAGTGGACTGCTGAACTCGCTACGATCTGTGGACAATAGCATCTGCTGGCAGCCTGTGGTGGCCTAAAGCACTGTAACCCAATGTGAAGGCAGACCTTACGCAGAACACATGCACATTCAGGGAAAGTTCGGAGAGTGGGTCGAGCGCGGTGCGCTGGGAAACTGATTCTGCCGTGGGGCTGGTGAAGTATGCGAGCAGATAATCTGAGACTGATGGGATGACCCCCTTTCGTGGTGTATTTACACCCTTGGATCGCAACATATCGCTTGAGAAGTATGCGAGATGGGTGGGGTGCCTCGTGGATGAGATCTCGAGCTTCGGAAGTAGAGCGCTGAGCTGCAGGAATCTGGTACTCAGCTGCATAAGGCTCTGAGATATCGGTTTACAGTCGCACCGAAATCTATTGGGTCTATTGCGGATATGCAAGGTGACACTCAAACAAGAGTCCGTGTGTGACCCCCTCGGACGTCCAGCCTTGGGCTTTTGTTGGGCCCTAGCACTTTCGGTGATTTGGCTACAGGAACGGCAGAACCACTTATTGTTATGACATGGCCCGTAGGTGCTCCGCGGATAAAAATAGCAAAGCTTGGAAGAAGTAGGTGAATGCATGCATGCGAGACGCCCTTCGAAAAATTGAAGGAAAATCAGATTGCATAAACGGTGTTGAAACGGTGTCGGCCAATCAAAAGCAAAAGCTTGCCCATAATACACTGCTACCTACTTCTACTCCGCTTGAACTGCCCGTGTCTCGAAGCTTGCTTGATGAGTGAGTGTTCTTGCTCAAACACAAGTTGAAACAACTCGAGCGTATCACGCACAGCGACTAATTCTGCTAACATCTTGGTGTTAAATTTCAGGCACAGACGATAAGAGACTGCAACTTGCCACTTGATCTGCGCTGGCCAATGACACAGTTTATGGGTAATTTACAAGCTTAATATTTTCTCATCTACCCAAACTTCAAAGCTGCTGGACGCCCCTTTCTGTACTGATGGCGGCTCTCGACGCGTATTTCGCGTCGGACTTTCTTCTCACGCTGCCTCATCGTCTTACGTCTACCGCGTTCTCCGAGTACAACCTCGACCCGCCCGCATCATCATCGATCACCCCCCATAGCCCAAGAATCTCCGACCACTCCAATGGATCTGAGCCACTGGGGGAATTGCGCGAACAGATGGGTCTTGGACGTCGACGTACCCTTCGGCTCTGCCGACTCCGAGTGGGATAGATAATTCAGCACATGTACATCGCAGGCCTGCACACGACATAACGACGAATCTCGCCACTGGCGGAACATGCACTGTCACGGTGGAAGACACACTATATCAAGGTTATTGTGCTGATTGCCCTGGAGGCCTGGGGGACACCGTCTCATCAAAAGGCTGGGCCTGTAGTAAATTATGCAGCTGCAGGCGGTCACTGGTATCAGAGATGCAGGCCATGCAGAATGGCCGTGTTGAGTCATAGCTTGTTGAGCGATGGATGCACTCGGTGGGCGCCCAATGAGAGTAATCCCTGTTAGCGTCATCTGGCAGTCATGACATCACTGCTAGTGAACTTACGACTTGACACGACTTCGACTTCAACATTTCAACTTCAATTTACAGGAGAAAAACAAACCCTGGATAACAGCCTCCGCGCCGTTCTTCCTGGCATATTTCACTGCTGCACAGTTAGATTCTCGCACGCGCTCCGGCTCCTACCGTCTGGCAGTGTCGTGGCTACTTGTACAGATGTCTTTCATCGTGAATTGACCTCATCAACCATCTTCCTGTTATGTCCGATGGGTCGAGTACCACCGTGGTACGGCTCTGCTAAGCTGGAAGTACCGCTCTGTCTTTGAGACGGTGGCGGTCTGGTCTGGATGGTAAGAAATTAAGAATGCTGACACGTGCAGCAAATTAACTCGAAGCACATGGCCGTCGCGCCTCTGGGAGTCAAACAAGGGGGAGGATCCTGCGAATGGGGAAACGACCAAGCTTGTGCCTTTGATCTTCGGTGAAGAGTAAGCATGTGCATGGAAGCTTAGCACCAAGCAGGTGCTGCAGACTCTTCTCCAGGGTCGTCTACGTGTTTCCGCTTTGTAATTGGTTGTTCGCTAGTCGCCATCTTGCAACAAATATGAATTACAGATACAGAAAAGATGCAGGAGGCGATTATTCAAATTGGGTTCGACGCGTCTTGTCGATCAGTCTTTTCAGACTTAGCTGTATTAGAACCAATTAGAACACTTTTCTCCATTTTTCTTCTGCGGATCGGAAGTTGAGGATAAGTTACATGTATTGTTGATGTATTGTATTTATGCGCTAGGCTAGTAGGTCTGATAAGCTTGTGGCCCTCTGACTTGTGTTTTGGGAAAGCTACGGTTCAAAGACCATCGATGATCGCATTGTTGAATGGTCATAGTCTTTTGCAAGTGCTGCATCGTTTTCTGCTGGATGACACGCTAGTTAACGCGCTGGCTAAATCCTTGTATCTGCTGCTTGAAATTTACGCCAGAACGAATCTGTTGTGACCCTCGGCTGACTTTATGTACGCTGGTGAAGCATCTGAACCATCTGACAGGCCGAAGACGATAGAAATTATGCTCTAGCTAGTCGGACAGCGCAGCTTCGATTCCGGATGGAAGGTATCGAGCGGCGACTTCGATCAGGAATCGAACCTCAATGCCAATATTAATCTGAATGCCTGTGTCCGGTTGAAATTAATTAATTTTTCTTCCTTACTACCCTTGGTTGACTACTCATCTTCTCCTGAGTTTTTCTGCTTTCTCCAGCATGCATCTGGCTTGGACTTTCCCCGTCCGGTCTGCTCCAGTATACTTATGTGCTCCTTTGGCGTGCCATCCGTATAGCCGAAATACGTCTCTATGGCAAGTGAGCATTCTGCATATCGAGGTTCTGCGACTGTCATCCAAACCCCAAGCCAAGCGCAGTGGGGAGAGTTGAGAACGCGATGTGTTTGCGGTTATCAGAGTCTCAAAACATTTGGTCGAAAATCATGCCGGCGTAGGCCTTGATGAATAAATTCATGTGCCCAGACTTCGTCTGAATTGTCCTTCTGCAGGGCCGATATTTGAAATCCTCATGCAATGATAAGTTGCGCTCAAATGTTGACGAAACCCCACATTCTAAGAAATAGATAATAGATACATATGCTCCAGCGACCGAATGGTTTAGCAGTATGTGACGGTGATGGACTGACAGCAAAAACGAGTCAGCTATATAGTCGCAAATATATTAAAAGAGACACGTACGGCGTTGGGGTCGGCTGTGTTTACAAGTGCACCATAGTCCGTGGGCTGGCAGAACGCTGCGCTGTTGCACGGGCAGTTTCCGCTGGCGCAGTACTTGCCACCGGCGCCGTCGGTGTAAGAAAAGCCGGTGGGCACGTTGATCTCATGGGGAGAGATGAGGCTGATGTCGACGCTGGAGTAGCCGTCGTTGAGGGTACCCTCGACTGCAAAGATCCACGTCAGTAGGCATGGCGGGTGTTGGCAGGTGAACGTGCTTACCGATGACGCAGTTCTCGCCGTTGTTACCACACTGGCCGGTCTGGAGGAACATAATCCAGCCTGTGATGTCACCGCCGCTTGAGTATCCTCCTGGGACGCTGATGAGCCCAGTGGAAGGGCCGTTCATCATGGGGGTTCCGTAGCCACAGTTGTTGACAACGCCGACCGAGTGACCGGCAGAGACGATGCCAGCAAGGGCAGCGAAGGTGGCAATTGCGAAGGTACGGGAGAACATGGCGAATTGGTTTGGGGAGGAGCGGAAGAGGCTGGAAGAGAGTTGTTGAGGTGGTTCGTGAGGATAAGGGACAGAATCACCGACTCTTTATAATCTTGCACTGCAAGCCCTGCTGACGCCAGCTGAAACGGAGTCAAGTACAACTAGACTCATGCAAATGTGATGAGTTTGCTGTAAGGAACGGCGGAGCATTGACTCGGATGATCAAATCCGCCATGGCTATCGAGCTGTTATTGGACTGTGCTGGCTGCTACTTGCCCGTGCGCAAGATGTGATGCGCCTCATCAAACAGTGTTGCTGGCAAACTGATCCGATAGTGGGGATAGCGCGACATGGGCAGATATGCACGGCCGTCAGCAACGAAAGACACGGAAGTGCACAGAAGTGCACCCAGCTTTGAGTTTAAATGGTAGATGATCGGAATCCTGTGCAGGTACACATGCGCTGCCATGCGGGACAGATAATGTATGTCCTGCCAGCGGAGCAACGTGTCTGCACATTGTCATGGCGAAACGAGTTCCTGAACTGAGCAATTTTTGGGAAGAAAGGATCTTTCAGGCGCGATATAGTAATACCACATATTGGTATATCAAAAACGTTGCTTTGATGCAGACCCCAAGGACCAGACTTATGTGTAGAATGGCGATGAGGGACAAGTGGGCAATCAAGTTGGGACTTCGTGAAGACGCGTGAGCTCAGTATTGATTGAAAAGTTGCCGCGATATGCTGTCAGGCGCAAGCGCATGAAGCCGAGCTTGGATGATTCGTGTCCGAGATCGAGTGCACAGCGCTGAGCTCGAACATTCAGATCTATTCAGAGGCCGAACGTTTGAATTTGAAAAGAAGTTTTGATTGATCAGCAGCAAATCAACAGCTGTCAGTATGTGCATCTTCCTAGATCTTCCGGACGTCCGCTGTCCGGGCAGCTGGCCACGTTCCCACGTCCAACCACCGACAACTATCTGTAACTACCAATTCAAAATTTGGGCGACTCCATTTCGACAGCACATATGCTGATGAAAAAGTGATGGCTCTACTATTCCAGGCTCGAGCACGATCAATAGCAGCGTAAGTGAAAGCATCAGCCGTTCCCGCAAACTGACTTGGAATCACACTTGTCACGGTCTCATACAAACTTCCACGGCTCCACCCCATCTAGAGTTGATCTAGAGAGATTCCCAACCAAATCTGCAGAGGAATCCTCCAACGGCTACACATATTTAAAGGCATAATGTACTCCCTTCCCCTTTATACATATCATATGGCCCTTTGACAGTACGCCTTCCTATCTTGATGGTCTTGTGTTGTACGTGCTAGATATCCGGGAAGAGCTTCAGCAAACTGGCGAAAGTACCCGCCAAACAGCACTCGGAGCGTCTACACTAAATCAGGCAACACTAAAGAGGATGAAAGTCTATTCCGAAGCGTGGTAAGAAGCTAAGGAATAGACAAACGGACATCTCGAGCATAAGTAGGAAACATGGCCTAAATAAATAAGTGTGGCGTGACCCAGGGTTACACTCCTACAGATTTTGAAACAGAGACACGCCCTGAAGAAAAGAAAACTCAAAAGCATATGAGCACGGAGGGAGGAACAAGATGTAAACGTAACCAATTAAACGGGGATATAAAAGCAAGATAGAAAGAAAAGGAAATAAAATCACAGCCGGCCTTGTGACTTCAACCAGACATCAAGCGCCTCGCAGTCCTTCAACCCCAGTGAGAAACGCGTCGAGCCGGGTCGAGCGGGAACGAGCCCAAAAGTCCCGCACACTCCGGCTCGACAAATGTGAGCATGTCTCGATGTCCCTCGATATTTTATCGAGGGAAATGAGCCCAATCGAGTGGTATCGAGCCACTCGATTTCCCAATATGCGACACGATATCTCACCTCGTGAGTATTTCTCTCGTATCGAGCGCCATCGAGCGCCATCGAGCATTGCCCATATGCTTGAATCGAGGGGTATCGAGGGGCATCGAGAGATGTAGAATAACGAGCATCATTGATTATAAACTGTATATAAACACGAAGCTACTATATATGAGACCGGCATGTTACTAGAGAAACTCATCTGCCTCAGCCCGCTCATGTAGTTTTCTTTGAAAGTAGAATCAATACATTATCATTCAATAACAAAGTGGTACGTACAGTAGCATTGGCTCGTTTCGATGGCTTGGTTGGAGGTTTCGTTTGCTGCGTGGGCAATGCGTGGGTCGTATTAGAGCATGCGGATATCTGTAAGAATCATGACATACCTTTTCCTTTTCCTTTTCCTTTTCCTTTTCCGCCGCACACAGATTATCCCAGTGAATGGCAAACTGCGCAGCAGTACCACCCAGATTAACGAGACACCACTGTATGGCACAAAGGTTACTAGCAAGGGACTGAGTATCACGATGTCAAGAGCGCGATTATATTGAAACTCACCGCGGCGTCTTGGATTTCGAGGGGGTCATCCGGCGGTCTTTTTTCACGTTTACAGGACCGGCGACTGGCGATGCTTCGGGTGATTGCTGTGAGCTCGGCATAGTGTCCTCGCCCGAGCTATTGGACGGGACTAATGGAAGGACCGGATTTGTGCCCAGCATTGCCAGCAGTTGAAAGTCTTGCAATGGATTTAGCGGCTCCGATAATGCGGTCACAGGAGTTTTGGTGCGGAGGGGAACTGATGAATCCAATGGTGTGGGCTTCTTCTCTGGCGGGGGTACGGATGGAACAGTATCAACAGGATGATACATCGAAGTTACAGCGAGTGGTGACACCAATATCGGGTCTATTTTGCTGGAGTCTGGGATGATAGGGTCGACCTGGGGCGCGGGTACATCTGGTGTGAATGACGGCTTGTCGATGTCGAGCTGCCAGTGTGTAGCAACGACACCCTCTATTGGTGTGTGTGGCTCCGATGCAAGGGGAGATGGTGAGAAAACAGTGTTCGATGTAGAGCTCGTAAAGCTAACAGTGGGGATGAGTAACTATACAAGTTGATAACAAATGGTAAAAAGGACTTACAACGGATTAGCGATCTAGGAGAAGAAAAGGTTATGTCACGTGTGGCAGGAATAAGAGAGCGGACTTGCCATTAAACGCGGCCTGCTAGTATCGCGGAGCGCTCGAGTGAAGTCGACATCAGAGCCAGATGTGTCGCCTTCATTCTTTGGTTTTTTCGAACTGGATACGTTCCGTTGTGCCACTGTGTCGGCGGGATGTGGGCGTTTCCGTGAACTAGTCGCCACTGTAGGTTCGGCAATGTTGTCATCGGTAGACATTGAGTCGTCTGTATCACTTGGAGTCGGGCTCGATTCGAGTTTGACAACAACCTTCTTCTTGCCGTAAGTGCTATACCACGATGGATAGATGGCCTTGGCCATCTGCTTGGCCTTCCAATTATCTGCACATAACCGCATTTCAGGCACCTGGGCTCCAAGCTCTCTGTAAAACTGAAGCACGACATCATTTCGAACTAAGCCCCATGTTGCTGGCAACAAGCCGGCACCAAGAAGCTGCTGCCAGATGCCGTGGGCCACACCTCGAGCAAGCCGTGCCCGGCTACCTGAGACACTAACACCCTGCTCGTCCTCAAGGTAAAGCATATTGACATTAATGTCAAGCGCCAGTCGCGAGCCGCCTCGAAGTTTTGTAATGTTGACCCCGTGATTCTCGTTTGCCTCCTTCTTGTCTGCCATAAATATGTTGTATGGGCCAATTGCCAAAAAACGGACGAGAGGATAGTCGGCCTGAGAGAGCTGTGTATCCTGGGAGGGATGGAGGGCGCTGGAGCTGCTGGAGGTACTGTGATTCAGGAGAGGTGGGATAGCAGTCATGAGGGAGTTCATGACCGTTCTGCTGGCAATCAGACATCGAGAAATAGGATAAATAATGATTGAAAACGTACTTGATAGCTGCATTCTCCGTACTTAAGACTAGGTTCTGCACCTTGAGTTGTGCATTCTCCTGTTCGAGGTCCTGAAAGTCTCTGTGTGATCTGTGGAAGCCTCCGAGATGCGAAGGTAGTTGTTGCTGAGAGTTGTAAGGACTATGCCATTCCTGTGGACCTGGTGACGATGAGGAGCGAGATGAGCTGGAAATAGAGCCATCAAATCCTGGAATCGAGCCGGACCGTGTGCTGCTGCTGGGATGATCGCTATGCATGTCTTCGAAGTTGTTGAGAAGAGCTAAGAACGACATGTCCAAAAATGGTAATTCATGTCACATTATCGAGCTCCTGTAATCCAACCATACCCGATAGCTTCGCCCCAGGCTTCTCCATCAAATAATACCGATCCTGCTCTGACCCGTCATTATGCCGGCGAGAATACATCTGGTCTGGTGCAATCATGACCACAGACTGTATGGCCTTCACAGGAATTACCCGAACAGAAACATCACGGAAATGTTGGAATGTGGTGTATGTCCTGGACGATGCTTGATACAATGTCGCATCTGGAGGACCGTAGTTGGATATCATGGCAACAGGTACCCTCACACCATGCACTGAAAGCCACATGTAAAAATGAACTTCGCCAAGGGAAGATTTGCCTTGTGAGTCAATAATCTGATAGAAATTTTTATTGAAGTCACTGCCAGTCAACAAATCAAGGATTAATTTTCCTACCTTGACATTCCTGGCCATGCGGAGAACTTCTCGCTTTTCTTCCTTCCATCTTGAGCGAGCTATTTGACCATTTGGCAGGGACAATCGTGCCCAGCGAATTACTTGAGGCTCCCAATCGGCTTCAAGTTGTTCACCAGCCTCATTCAAGAATGCTTGAATGGCTTCCTTTTCACAATCTGCTACTGGACGGCATGTGTTATCTTTGGCTGTGCGAAATGCGAAGCCATCACCGAGATCCCGTGCACTGTGAGGAAGTCTATCACTGTCAACCTCAATGTCTGGAATCAGAGCCTTCAGTGCATTGATTTGGCATCTCCGGAGGCCTCTTTCTTCGAAATTGACAAAGGCATTTGAATGCTGCTTGATCTCCTCCCCTATAGTTCCAATTGTTCTCTCAATAACAAATTGGCCTGATAACAGAAGAGGGCCAACCCGGGCCGTCTCCGCAGCCAGATGGGATATTGTGTGCATTGATGCTTGCACAAAATGCAATCTGTCAACCTTTCGCTGCACATAAAGCTGCTCAAACCCATCCGAGAACTCGTTAAGGAGCCGCCTAGCTTCCAGAAGCTCGAGTGGATGAATTACTTCCTGCATAAGAATTTTTATCCCTCTAACAAGCTTGCAGTAGTGTATCCAGTAGATGTCCGGAAGTACACCATAGAATAAGCATGGCCCAAGGCCATAGAAGTAGAGCAGAAACTCCCATGCTTTGTAACCACTTGATATCTTCTTGGCAGGGTCACGGGGAGGGCGGTCGAAGGAGCCAGGTATGTATTGAGTTGTATCGGAGACCATTTTACCATGGGCTGTCCATGCAGAACGTCTTGCCAGCACTGCCCATGGCCAAAATGCCTTGTCATCTGTTCCTTCACAATCAAATGTTCCACGCCATAGTGGAATAAAGAGGTCGGGGATGTTGAGAGCTGCGAGGTGCATTATGTCGAGTCCAAAACATCCCGGGATCCCGAGTATGCGGTCTGTAGGAAGTCCACTGAATATTGTAGGTTTACATATGCCTGTTTCGAGCCGGCGTTGCTCATAAACATGTTTGGAACCGGAATTGACGACATAAGCCAAGTTTCGTAGGTACCGTGCACGCGCTTCGGCTGGTGTGAAATTTTTCAGGAGAGTATCTAAGTTGACGTCATCATGATTACACCCTGCCACCTCGTAGTCTTGTGGCTTCTGGCGAGCAGGGTAATAGTGTGAAGCACCGGGCTTGTGACGGCCAACCAGTGGGCAGTAGAGACGGCAATGGCATCTCCCATGATGGCCAACAAAACCGTTTATGCAAGCCATCCCAGGTCCATCCGCAGTGGCGAGGGCAAGGAATGGAAAAGATTTGAATTTTCTGTTCCGATCCGCATCCCAAACCCAGAGCCCTTCTTTTTGAATTGCGGCGAGATGATGGAGACCAGTGAAAAGGAATGTATCACTGTTCTTCGGCTTGCCTGGTCCCGGTATGAACCCGCCCGGGAGAACATGCTTTTTCTTGAATCTGACATCGGGGGAATGGTCTAGTACAACCCAAATGTAAATCCAGCACTCAGATATTTTGTTGCGGTACAACTGAGCCCCATCAATGGATAACATCAGAATTGTGTCGCCGCTCGCGATCTTGTCATCGTCAACAGCTCTGAGGTAGTCACTTCCGTCGAAAAAATCCTTGTATGGCAGGCTTTTGTGACCGGAATTGGCCTGGAGATCTGCCATTATTTGCTCCGTGCAACGCTGTCGGTAGCCCATATTACGAGCACCTTGTGGTGTACCCCATAGCGCCTGCAGCTGCGGTGCTAACGGGATGGTGTAGAATTGCTTGCGAGGTATCTTATTTGTCTCTGTACTGGTAACAGTATAACGCTCCTCTTGACAGTGGGGACAGACAGTGGCCTCGGAGTATGGACCAGTATATCCGATACACGAGTTGACACACATATCGCGAAGGATGGGTGTCACACCACTCAGATCGGCTACCATCTGTTTGACTTTATAGTAGGTCAAGATCTCGCTCTCTGGATTCCTTCGCAGCAATGCTGCTCGAACTGAGTTATAGACGGCCTCGGAAGCGTTGGTTATTGCCAGGAAAATGTCCAGAGAAAGGCGATGATCAGGATTATCGATTGTGAGTACAGTTGTAGGGGGGTTGCGGATACGATGTATAAAATCTTCGTCGAGCGGCTCTATCGTGCTGTTTAATGAAGCATTCTCTAGTGCTTTGATGTACTCGAGCGCAATCTCCATCTCCTTTAGCTGCGGCTCGAATGCTGCAGGTTCAGGTTCATCTCCACCAATGTCCGACTCTTCGTGGGGCGGGACAGGGTCCGGTGGAGGCGAGGGCGAGGGGGGAGGCGAATGAGAGGGCAGTGGTGTCCGTAGAACTGTTTCGGGCTCAGCTGGAGGGGAAGTATGATTCGAGTCGACTCCATCGTGGTTTTGATCCCGATTTAAAGCAGTATCAGCATTGGCATCAGCATCTTGGAGCTTGAAACACATAAGTCGGCCATCGCATGAATATATGAATGATGGACACACCGATCGACTATCGACACCATCAACCCGTTCCTCTTCTATCTGTTCATCATCATCCTCTCGCCTTCGTTTGCGTGGTCGATATGGTACACCTGCATTGACTGCCGGTAAACCTAAGGCAGCCGTATGCTGCTTGAGAAACTCCTTGAAAGCCTGGGTCGGATGCTCTCGAATTTGTCGCTGTTCGTGATTCCGCTTCGTCGATTGTCCGATCCATCTACCGGGGCCATCGGTACCCCCACAGAGTGTACTACAGAAGCACTGGACCTGTTTACCTCGTGAGGCCTCCATTACAGACGATGCCGCAAGAAATACTGTAATCGGGAAGATAGATGGGCAGCCGTGTTATGTTTATGTAAGTCACGTCGAAGATTGAAACCAAGTTTTCGCCAAGTCCACATTTAGCGTCGTTGGAACAAAGCTGTGCTCATTCGTCAAATCCCTTCCCACACAATCGAGCCATATCGTAGGGTACTCGATTTCGCACGACTGCCTCGCTACTGCTCATTTACACTCGATCCGGCTCGACGCGTTTCTCACTGGGCTTCAACTCGCGACTCAGCAACCGCAAATCATCTCCTGCACCCTCCCCAACCCAGCGCACAAGGTATTGACACCCGCGCCCTCTCTTGCGCTCGTCCAAAATGCGATCCACGAACCATTCCACCTCGCCGTCCACCGTGACTATGGTTCCAGGATGGCTCCGAACGCGACGACCTGGGAACAAATCCGGATCATTCTCGACGTACTTGTCCAGGAGTGACGAACGGAACACGGAGTAAAGGAGGGGGGAATTCGGCATCGTGAGCTCGTAAGACGACTTGGTGGGGTGAGCCCTGACAACCGTGTAGGGACCATCAAAGCGGGGCATGAACTTTGCCACCCGCTTGTCCTCCTTTTGCAGCTACTCGCGGCGCCGGTGGACAGTCTATAGCATCGCCCTATCGCCCTTAGCATAGATGATTGAAAAACTCGGTGCTTTCACTGGCGAAGAACCGTTGGCTGGGGATCAATTGATTACAGTTATACAGGGAAATCCCTACTGACTCCAAATACAAAAGGTTTGTATATATGCCAAATTTCGCCATCTACATGTCTGCAGAGAACATGGCAATAGAAGTGCGCGTATTCCCTGAGCTGTCCACCAGCAAATTGTCCTGCGTACCGTTTAATTAATTAGTCATGGGTCCTCCGTTTGGATTTCAGTCGTCAGCTGAATCAGACTTACCGAGCATCCCGACCCCAGATTAGCGTTCCCAACCCAGCCAGGCTCCCAATAGCAAATACCAAGCGCCCCAGTAACGGCAGAAAGTGTCGTCTTGATATCCCCTACCCATGTACTCTGGCCTGCCGCCGAGATTGGTACGGCGGTGTCGCTGAGAGTGACCCCAGAGCAGCTGACCGGCCAGTCGGTTTCAACGACCATTGTATCCTGTGTAAACCAGCGGAGATAAGCAATCCAAATCGAGAAGTATCTTGGATAGTGACGCATGGGAGAAGAACAAATTGCACCTTTCCATACGTGCTGTAAATGCTCTTCAAACTCGCCTCGAGCGCACTGAGCGTCGCCCCGGTACCATAGAACGGATAGAACGAGAAGCCCATGTAATCGATATCTGTCGTTGCGAATTCGCCCGCGCGGAAGATCTGCGTATAGAAGCTCGCGACGGCGCTCGCTTCCCACCCGTTGGCGAGGTGGATCATGGTCTTGAGTGTCGACGATCCTGCGCGTGCGCCAGCGGCAGCGGAGTGCAGGAGCTGCGAGAGGCCATCGTAGCCGTTGACGGAGATTTCGCCGATGGGGAAGAGGATGCCGCTGTTGATTTCGTTGCCGAGCTGCAAAATCGGAGTCTGGTGAGTATACCAAGTCGATTACGTCACTAATGGAAGGATACTTACAGACAGGATGGTGATTGGCGTGCCTTGGTTTGTAAAGGACTCGACCAGGTCGAGGGTGTAACTGAGAAGTCGGCGCTCAATGTCAGCAGCGATGGGCAAGATATAATCAAGAGGCGTACGTGTATATCTCAGTATCCAGACCAGCCAGGGTAGTTGGCCACCCCGATGGGATAGACTGATCACCCGGATCGGCCCCTACAATGGCAGGGAAAGTCAAATTCGTCATCAGTTTGCGTTTCCCTTTAACAGGAGCCAATGGCTTACAAGTATCGCTGTAGTGCAGATCAATATACAACTTCATGCCAGCAGCATATGCCCTCTTTGCCGTCGCAAGTGCCACAGTCAAATCATACGCGCCGGCGGTCCATACGCGTATACGCGCCATGTTGGTCCCATGATTAAACAGAATCGTCTCGAACTTCGTGGTGGTCCCACTGTCCTTGTATGTTACACCAGCCGCTTCGACGACGGGCAAGGAGGAGAAATCGGCGCAATGGTAGGTTAAAGCATGCGTTGTTGCCGTAAGCAGTGTGGTGACGAGCAGTAAAGAAAGTGCGCGAAAGGAAGAGGCCGCCATGGCAGAGACTCTTAGCAGATGCGGTGAAGCCTATAGAGGAGAAGAGCCTCTTGTATACAGTGAGTGGGAAGAATCTCGCAAGATCCGTGGAGGTCATGCGACGAATAGTTGTCATTTGGGAAGGATTTTAGGCTTGTCTGCTGAGTTCGCGAGTGATACGCGGACCGCCGGCGCCCGGCATTTAGAGATGGTTGAACGGGGGTAAGCAGAGTGAAACGCAGCCATATGTCTCGCGTGTCTGCTGAGGTCGCAGGTAGTATGCGGACCGCCAGGGCCCAGCATCTTGGTTGACTGTTGGTAGAGTGTAACCAATAATGGGTATGTAGTTGATGGAGCGCTCGGTGAAATAGGCCTATCGACCACTACGATTAACATATGCAACTTTCCATCTACTCAGATATCTACCCGTGATGCTGCCAGAGCAGTCCGGAGGGATTTGGGCAAGCGCGGCTCGTAGTTCCTCCTAAAGGTTTATGGCAGAGCCTGGTGATGGCGTCAGGTGATGTAGATACACGGGTCGAAGGTTGCCGGGTAGACAGATCATGGGTTTTATAAAGCTTGGAAGATAGCTATCGAGATACATGTTTTGAGTCGAAGGCTGGATCAATGAAGTATCTGCGAACAGGAAGGTTATCTGTGGAGTGATGCTTTAGCAAACGAAATCACCAGCAGCTGAAGGCGCTCACCCAGAGCAGATACATGTTTTGGGACATGTTAAAGGCTGATCGCCATATATTTGAATGCAGAATCAAGTGACATGACTCGGAGGATTGGTGCTAGTACGCAGGTCAGGTATGTGTGTCAATTCGGCACAGCCCATATTGATTCAAGCAAGAGATAACCCAAATAGCCCCCCAAAAAAACAAGGCAGTTCAGAGGAGAGTTGGAAACGCATGCTCAGCAATCGGGCCGTGTCTAAAGCTGAAGTTTTAGAAGCACAGAATGCGCATTCGTGCTTGAGCCGGTCTGAACTAGCTGTACATAATAGCAATAGACGGCTGGATGACAAGAACTTTATCGATATTGATGGAAAACATTCGCCGGTAAGTCCAGATAAGAATGAAATCAGTCACAGTGGATTCAGTTACGTCCGAGCAGAGCAGCTGAAAATCGAAAGAGTAGGTTCATAGGGGAGAGTCAGAGAAGGTGCGAAAGAAAGTCGATCGGTACGTATCAGGAGCTTCAGCTCAAACATCCACCATGTCTTTGGCCGACTTCAACGCCCACCCTCTCCTGTTCTATCTGAGTCTGATGCCAGATTCTAGTCTTCGTATCTCAGCAAGTGAAATCATATGAAATTGCCATTCTTCGGGTGGTAGTATGTATACTTCTACCAGCTGCAGCCTCTCGGAACCTTCGCTTCACTGGGCCGTCGTAAAACAAACACGAAATCAAGCCGCTTGAATTACTTGCAAGGTTAGCCTCTTACCGTTCTAGAAATGAATCACTAATTGAGCTGCTGATAGATACATCGCCAAATAGCGGTTCATTTCAGCAGTCACAGCTTGCAAGCTTCACGGCGCGGGCCCCGACACCAGATCGCAAAATTCACCGTACAAGTTTCATATCAACGCCAAGGATCTTCGTTACTGAGCGATGGGTGAAGCTGGGCATACACAGCGCTTCACCACTATCAAGGTAAGTCTCTGCATCGTCTCCGATGACGCGACGAGTAACCGAGCGAGCACAGGACGCCTCCAACGACTCGGAAAAGTCATGGCATAAGAAGTATGAAAAGCTGTGAATAGTATCAAGGTGAATTGCTTCTTCAAAGATGTGTTCCAGTGACCTAACGTCCTGCAGGACGCGCTCAACAACCAGTTATGCGGCTTCCTCCTCTTCGGCGGCCTCTCCTCCCGAATGCGCACACCCAAGGTTCCTTCCCTCGCCCTTCGCCATCTCTTCATCCCAAACGATCGCAGAACACGTTTTCGCCCTCATGCACCCTAACTGCCTCGGAGGCCTACATATCTCCCTCCGGTCTTCATAGCTCCCGACCCTGCACATGGGCTGAACCGATACTGGACGCTTATGAGGACATGATAACAGTAGCCGCACTACTCGCTGCACATCCCACTGCGACATCCCTGCTGGCGTACGATTTCCCCCTTGCCTAGGAGGGCGCGTTCGAGCAGCTCGTCGATGAGCGCTCCTCTTCCTATTCTGCCGAGGCTGAGTGTCCACCTGCGACGGTGTTTCTACACCGGGAAGACATGCACGGCGAGCCGCTTTTCGCGATTTGGGGCCCTGTCCCGTTGGACGCGCTGAAGCAGAATTTGGAACTGGGCATGGGAGGATGAAGAAGAAGACGGGCACCCTCAGGTCCTAGGCCAAGACGACGGTGTGCTCTGGGAGGAGGGGCGGTGGCTCGGTTATGCGTTACCGCGGGACGGGAAGTGGCTTTTGAACACGGGTGCACCCAAACAGTGGAAGACCGCTACGGGCACCAACACACATGCACATTCTCAAGTTTGGGTACCCGCACCAGGTTCTAATATTGCGTATTCGGATGCACTAGCACTCCTTTGCAAGTCCGCCTCCACTTAGCTATCCAAGTTACCCCGCCGCCCATGCCACATTACCATCATATCCTCGCTCCTCCCCTCTCGCATCGCCTCTCGCGACGTGGTATTCCAGCACACAATCCCGGGAGTTTCCAATAGCATGATGGATGATTATGCGGTACCACCTTGTCTTACGACGCTGGCAACGAAGGAGTGGCCGCTACGGCTGTGGGTGGCGTGGAGGATTAAGCCGGGGGACGCATCTCTACTGCGAAAGTTCAAGAACCGGAGGAGGGGAAGGTGTCGCGCTACGAAATCATGGCAGGCGCTGCCTTCCCGCTCCCTTCAAGCGTGATCGATACGCGTATTCCCCTTGCACACACTCGAAACCTCATCACCGTGCCTGCGAAACGCGGCAACACCTCCACCTCCCTGGCCTCAACATGCCCAGCTTGTGTGGAGGGGAAAGGGTGGAGGCGAAGCACGTCGCTTCTGTGGATGTTGGGTGTGCGGGAGGTCGAGGTATACGAGTGGCCGGAGGGTGGTGGTATGCTCGACGGGGAACGAGCTCGTTCTGGGTGTGGAGTTCGAACCGGGGAAAGGGCGCGAGAGTAACGGGACGTATCGTGAGTCTTCTTCTTCTTCCCGATGTGTCTGTTTCCATGCTAATGATCATATGTTGCTGTAGTGATTACGATGCTGAATACCCGGGGTTACGACACGACACAAAGGCCCTCCATCCCGGACGAGACGCCAGCGTTTCTCAATCGTTTGAACATCCTTAGTTGCCCTTCTCCTTCATCCTCACCTTCGTCCGACGTGATCCACGGGATTAACACCACTGGCGGGGGGTCACCAGGTGCAGCAAACCTCAAACCACCCGCGTTGCAGTCAATCTCCCCCTTCTACCCGTCTTCCTCTCCCACTACGCGCTGGGTGAAGTCATATCCCATAACGTGCGCCCCGGCCATGCGGTACTCTTTTCGCTGGTCTTTGCGCTGCTGCACCGCCAACCCGAACACCAGGAAAGGGGGAGGCCGACAATAACTCCAATCTCCGCACCCTGCTCGTGGCGGCAGCGTGTCTTCGCTCCGCGGTGAAGGAGACATCGAGAAGCCAATGAAGGCGCAGGTCGCATGGGAGGATTTGAAAAAGAACGAGCTCGAGCACACATATCTAACCCAAATATGATGCGGCGATAACAGCACCAGCACGCATGTACCTCCCCACCCGGCTTGAGGTTTCGAACACCAGGGTTCTCGCTGTTCAGCTTCCCCGTCGTGGGAAGAGCTCCAAGGTGGTGAAAGCTCTTCGTTGGATGGATGGGAAAGCATGGGTCGTGGGGGAGGGGGATGTCATGAGTGTTGGACAGGAGAGGTGCGGCCGTACGATCGGGGAGGAGAGAGCCTGCCATCACAACTACTTTCGTCTTGCCGTGTCCCACTCTAGATTTTCCATGTAATCCCATGTATGTAGATTCCAGCTCGGGACCAACTCGGAATATCTAATTTCTTGCCAGCGCACACATCAACGTATCAATGGGTGACCGCGCTGGGGTAGCCTAACAAGGTGGGTGTTCTGAATGCGAAATGATGGCAGCGCGCGACAAAGAGCTAAAAGGGGGAACGAGCATGCTTAATTGTTCACGTGCTCTCTATCATCAAAATGGTTGCCAGTGCGAATCAAGCACAAATACTAAGGAAGCGACACTGTTGCTTTTCTTCGTCTTTCATCAAGCTCTTCAGTCATGTTCTCACTTTTTCGAGTTTCTGCTGTGCTCGCCGCTGTCTGCGCTCTGAGCTATCAAGTCGACGCGCTCTACACCAAAGGTCCTCTCACGAAACGCGCTCAGTGTGCGTCTACATTGTCAGCCGCAGAGGTATGTTTTCCTGATAGGCGTTTATTCCTCGACGAATCTCGGAACTAACCCTCTGTTTCATTGATCAGGGAGTCGCGACGCGTATTCAATCACACCAGTTCAACATCATCACCGGCGAATACAGCGAGCTCTGGACGGATGCCGTGCGCCCAAATTCTTCTCATCCTACTTGGCTCACGTAACTAATAAGAATGTTCACGCAGAACACATTAGAGGACATTCACAATCTCATGCTCGCGGCTGGGACCACCACCTGGGACTCGCTCGCGGACGAGTCATACATTGGGCGAATTGCGAACCAGGGGATAATTCCTTGGTCAGTAATTCTTGGCGGGAGTTACGATGACGCCCAGGTGAGTAATATTCCACTGCCAAGTGATCGTTCTAATGAAATCATATGGCACCCAGTGGGTCATACTCGCCCTCTGGAAGATAGCGGACTACAGGTCAGCTCATGGCGAATCTACAAGCGCATTTGAGGTACTTTTGGTATCATCACTGCACCTAAACTCGCCACTCAGTTTCTTCTTCTTTCAGTCCAGCGCCGCTACCATATACGACCTCGTGTCGGAGCAGTGGGATACTACATGCGGAGGTGGAGGTGTGTCGTCCCTTCATTTTCATTTTCATTTTCATTTTCAGGTTCAAACCTCACTCATCACGTCTATGCGAATCAGTGTGGTGGTCGAAAGCGAAAACGTACAAGAACTCGATAACAAATCACCTCTACCTTTACACCTCCGCGCAAGGGTACCTCAGGACTGGGGACGCCACTTACCTGGCTAACGCGCAGAAGGTAAGCTTGCTATATTTGCACTATCAATTGTATGACACTTATTGAAATCAACGAAAGACGTGGACCTGGCGTAAGCGATTTCTTCAAGCCTTACTGGAGTACTGACGATCAATACTCCACAGTGCAATCGTCCGGCCTCCGTAACTCTCAGAACCTCTGGAATGATGGTCTCGATATGACCACGTGCACCAACAACGGCCAGGTGCGTCCCCCCTCTAGCCACTTTGCTTCTATCCTCATATATTTGATTTTAGACAACCTGGACGTATAATCAGGGCGTCATCGCGTCAGGTCTCGGTGCCCTTTCCGTAGCCACTGGAGATGCAACACTCCAAACACAAGCAGAGCTCACGCTCGACGCAACAATCAGCTTACTGACGCAGAATGATATACTGAAGGAGAGCTGTGACGACGTCGTTTCGGGAGGATCAACGTGCAATGCTGATCAGCAGATATTCAAGGTACGCTCCGATAATGTTGCTTCCAAATAAGACTCAGCCACCGAATGCAATTCCAATTAGGGCGTCTGGACGAAGCATCTGCAGTATTATCTCGATAACGTGAACTCGGCAACAACTACCGCCAAATACAGCCCCTTCCTTGGCTCGCAGGACTCCGCGGTCGTGCACTACGGCATTGATTCGAGCGAGGATGTGTCGAACACATGGTATGCCGCGAATCAGGGCGGAGGGGCTTTCACGGCGCAGAGTGCCGCGAGTGGGCTGGCGGCGCTGGTGGCTGCTGCAAAGGTTAGTTCAGACCAGTGGACTTTATGTGTTTTTTGGTTCGCTAATATTCGTGCAGTATGGTCCTTGTTGAATTTGGCGCACGGTTTCTCTGGGACTTGTGTTGATTTCGCTCTATACATCGAGTACATGATGTGTCTATCTATTGTGGCAACTTTTGATTTCTATATTTCTTTCTTGGTGCAACTTGATGATTTATCTTGTCGCATATACTATGCTTGAAGAAAAATACTTGAGAAGCAGGACTTTGTTTTCATTCAAGCTGCACCAACCACACAGTGGACGTTAACGATTCCCCTCGTTTTTTCACCGTCATCCGAGCCCTAGGTTACCATAAAAAAGGCATTATCCTCTGCAAGTGGCTCCAAATTGCGACGTGTTCGATGAATATCATTTGCGAATATAGTCCGTGCAACTATAGTCCGTGCAACTATAGCCATTGACATTTGCAAGAAACATGCTACTCGCTTTATTAACAGTTGCTTTTACCATTGCTACAATCGTCTGGCCAGGTTGACCTACTTCCTGAGCTAAGTACAGCTTGAAACGATATGCAGTGCCATATGTGCTTGAGGACGCCTACTGTGGCGTTATTGGTGGTATGCGCGATTGAGTCCCTAGTCATAGGTATGTACAATTAGCCGGCGGAGCTTGTGTTTATGGGTTTGGAGAAAGTCCCAAGGATTTAAAGTGTATAATTGAAATAACTTAGCGATTGATGCATCCAAGCACGCGATGCTTCTGTTTCTCCTAGTAGCAGCCAAACGCCAGGTTGGCAGATTTCCTGTCGGACCGGCTCGGTCATGTCGCATGTCTGCTACTCGCTCTGACGGGCAGCGGGCGATTAGGACATATAAGCTTATGCATGCCGTGACGGTTAATATTGTCACCCATGCTATTGGCCGATTGATTGAGTACAG
Organism: Athelia psychrophila; assembly: GCA_001630335.1. Classification (NCBI taxonomy): domain Eukaryota; kingdom Fungi; phylum Basidiomycota; class Agaricomycetes; order Atheliales; family Atheliaceae; genus Athelia; species Athelia psychrophila. Next base: position 189,052 of record KV417514.1, on the reverse strand, counting down.
TCAATCCACGAGTCCCACGAGGAAGAGGAATGCGGAAACGTAGAGCGTAAGTATTGGGTATGCATCTTGTGATTCTCCACACGTTGATACCCATAAGAGCGTATCCGAGCCTGTACGTGTGACGTGGCCCGGGGCCTTCCTTCTGTTGATGGGTTGCAGGTAGTTTCGCGCCATTCACATTCACTGTAAGTCAGACCGACTAAATGTACAAGAGACACTCACCATTGCTGAACGGGTTTTGCACCAATTCTCGACAAGGGTCATCCCGGCAACCCTGTAGGACCAATCAGTACATCCACACCGCTGACGAGTAACTTGCATAACACATCGCGCTCAGCTGGGACCACCAGGGGCATCTTCTGTTTTATGTTTCATCCAACTGGACTCGCGCGCTCTGTGTATAGGCTCAATAACTCAAGCTCACGATATAGACCTTGGGCGGTAATGGAGTTATAAGCGAAATGAGATTATGCAAGATAGGTAATGATACGATAGTACTTAGTCTACCTTTCGTGCCCACTTTCGCGTCGGCGTCGAAGCTCGGGGCAGGGGACTCGATGATCTCAGAATCTCCGACCTCCCCGTGCTCTCCGCCTTCACAGGGACAGGAGCCACGACCTTCATCTCTCCCTTCTCCTCCTTGACCTTTCCGTCATTGCCCCAGTACATCCACATCTGTGCCCCAAGCACGATGTTCAGCAACAGCGCCAACGCGAAGCCCGCTGCGACGAGTTGGTCTCCCACTTCCTGCGCAGTTGTGAAAAGGCGGGCGAGACAGCCAGCGACCTGGGCGACGACGGCGACGGCGGACAGCTGGCCGGTTGACTGGGCACGCGCGTTCTGCTGGATCTGCGGGACCTTAGAGAAGAGCGACAGGGGCAGCGTGGCGATTTGGAGCAAGGCTAGGGTTTCCTTCGGGAGGGAATAGAGCGTTGCACCAGCAGCAATGGCGGATATGGCGGTGGCAGCGAGCTTCGAAGCGACGTTCTGGCCGCGGCGAAGGGAGGACGAAGGGAAGTAGATGATGAGCAGGGTAATGATCGTGTTTTGGATGGTGAGGAAGAAATTCTCGCCATAAGTGGAGAAGGGAAAGTCGTGGCGGAAGGAGTACGCCGTGGTGATGGCATATGCGAGTGTTTCCATCACGTATGCTGGGAGGGAGAGGCCACGCGCTGAACGTGCGCCTAGGACTGTAGGGAAACATTGGTCACAATTAGTGTGTTGGGACATGGGATAGCCAATGCAGTTTGACGCACTCAAAAGAAGCTGAGGAACTTTCATTATCGTCCCCCCCACCACTATCCCAAGTCCTAAGCCCTTGGAGAGGGAGTACTTAAGGCACTCGATGTCGCCCACATTGAGGTTTTCCACGAGCGACGTGTAGCATTTCTGCACCAAATTAGATGTTAACAACTTCATTCATTTTGGAGAGCAACCATTTCACTGACCTTTCCAACGATGGAGATGCCCAGGTCGCGAATTGGAGAAGGTAGGTTGCGTGTTATGGAGGTCATGGGGTATCGAGGGATAAACGTATGTTGTGGCTGTACTCAGTGGCCCCGTTTGAGATGTCGTGTCTGTCATTCTGAAGCAGACTCAAAGCAGACCGATCACATATACATGGTACGCTGAATGGACAATTCTAGTGTGCCTTTGGGCTGAGCTTAAAATTGAAACACTGTCCCTCGAGCAGAATTCGGATATGCAACGCTCTGGCCGCACGAGTCTCAGCTCCATATTTATTACATTTTTCTACAGGCGGCGAGCACAACCACCTACTTATTGCAGCATTCATTGGAATCATCAAGAATTCACAGGAAGGCTGGAAAGCCATTTGATCTGCGACGCCCTAATACACAATGTAAAAACTGACTGGAACTTGGGAGAATTAGATGAAGTGGACAGTAGAGAATCAAATCGCGCTCGCCGCCGTCCTACAACACCAAACGTCCAATTGTCGATCCGATATAAGTACATACATTGTACAACACATAATGCTTTCAATACCGTATCGCCCTTTCTATCCGCATATTATTGTATAATCTGCCCATATCACATATCACGCGCGCAGATTCAAGACCTCTGGGCCATCCCAATGCAAGTGTTGCCCTGGTCGAAGACGGCATACACCGATTTCAGGAACACTATCCCTTTAAGTTATCAGTAAATGAAAGGGGCTTAAATGAGCAATGAGTCGCACCATCCCCAAGGATATCGAAAGGGTTGCTTCCACGGCTCTGGATGCCACCGAAGAGGAACCCGTCGCTCGCAGCGCCGAGAGAGAAGTCCACCGTGTTGACCTTAAAAGTCAAATTGCCGATTGCGAACTCGACATCCGGGACTGTTGCACCGGCGGGGTAGCCGTAGCCGCCCTGATTTTGGTCCAGCTTCGAACCGGGGATGGTGGCCCAGATGGCCGATACGACAGAATAAGAGATAACCGCGAGAGTGATGCCACTTATGGATAATATAAGTGAGCTGTGAAGGACGAAGGTGTTAAATGCGTACATGTCAGCGATAGCGGTATTTGACGAGAGCTCAATTGTCTCTCCGTTGACGATCGCTTTAGTCGCCGAGAACATCCAGAATCCTTGGGATTTATCGACAGGGGTGTATTTTATGCTAAAAAAAGAATGTTAAAGAGGGATACCTCGGGAGCAACAATGTGAAGCACTCACTCGGTCTCCTTAACGCCTGCCTTGGCGGCATCGATGACACCGAAGGTGTAGAATCCGTTATTATCGCCCTTGTCTAAATTCACAGTGAAGAGAGGCTAACACCGCGGCCACGCACGCAGTCAGCTCCAAGAAATCGCCAGAATATGAAGAGCCGCACCAAATCAATGATTCCCTGCCGGATCATATTTTCGACGGGGGTAGCCTGGGCGTTAGGTGTGACGGTGTTCAGCGAGGGCCAATCCTAATAGCCCGTCCGACTCGCCGTCCTGCTGGAAAGACGACCTTGCAGTGCGAGGCATGTCGACGACCAGTGAGACTCGTACATAGTAGCAGTTGCGCGAGGCACGGAGGCAGCCATCGATAACAAGACATGATAAGTACATATATATAGCAGCACCAATCCTGAGATATAGAGATCGAGACACTGGTACTGGGACAGAGGCACTTTGTTAGATTGTATGGCGACGCCAGAGCGCCCCGAATCGGCCCGGTTCACCCGACTATCGCCGATCTGCTTATCCAGCGTCCAACACAGTTCGACCTCCTCGTCTATCATCATCCTCGGGCTAGAAGTATGCCCGCACGGCCTACGCTCCTCGCCAAAATGCGCCATTCCCGCTGCGATGCTAGCCTAGCGTCTGATCCTACAGTTCCTGTGCATCATGCCTTGCTCGACCCACTTCAGTCTTATCCGTACCCTTGGCCGCTGATATGTAAGGTTCATCCTGACAGTCGTCATCTGGGCGCGCTCTCGTCCTCTCCTCCCATAGTCACTGTCACTCGCTATGGTGCGCCCCTTCCCCTTTTCATCTTCAATCCAACATCGAGCCGACTCCTACCTGACCTGGCCCTCTCTAGCATTTCGCGTGTTCTGATTTTTTTCTCACTAGCGTTCACCTTGTTCCATGCGCGTACTTCGTCTCCTCCGAGCCCCCCCTCCGGTATTATCTAGGAGCGGCATAGACCACAAGGCGACTGATGAGTTCGACAGTGCGTATCTCATACTTCCATGCACCCATGTCCTTTTTCGCTTTTTCGTCCCCTCCCCCGACACGTACACGATCCTCGTCCTTGCACGGAAAGCTTATATCTTCCCCTTCGTGTTACCTGCCCTGTTCACTGAATTTCATTGTCCATTACAATCTTCCCGCACTTCCTTCCCATACGGTGTTCATTATCTCCTTCTCCTTCTCTCGATGCCTCCCTCACGCTGAAGCAGCGCACCCGCCGCCTCTTTTGAACCCGGCTCGCGCCCGTGTCTCCCACGCACACCTGCCTCGGTCCCGAATTCTGTATATTTACCACGGGTGTCTCCCATGTCTGTCTCCTATGCCCCGCCCCCTACACTAAATTGCTATGAGATTATGGTAACGTAGAAACCCGAGCGCCGCATCAAGCCGCCGTCGCGACGCGCTCCGCCCTCTTACACTACCTCCGGACCGACTTCCTAGACGTGGACACGGACGGGGACGCGCCGATGGTCGATCCGCGGACCAGCATGGGCGTGCAGGCGGGCTACTCGCGCTGTGCGCCACCCCGACGTCATTGTGTTCAGCCGAGGTGCCGATCCCGTGCCTGCGTGGAGGCTGGACTTACCGATCGACGATTCAAATTCGGGGGCGGGGGCTGGAATTAGTCGTTCGTTGATGCGATCGCTGTGCTTGTCCCTGCGTTAACTGGCTCAGACAACGCAAGCACAAACCTAAATGCACACGCGAGAATGAGAATGCAAGCGGGCCTCAAGGGATGATGATCATGAACACCACCATACTGCACACCTTCCTCCCCACCATCTCCATCGCCGCCATCGCGTTGCTCATCTAGCCCGGCGCGCTGTCCCGCGCCCGCATACTTAGCAAGAAAGGGGGTGCATGGCACCAGTGCCTCGCCACGGTGCTCATTGGAGAAAGTATCGATGAGGACTGGGAGGTGGATAATCCGTGGGCGTTGTATCACGATACACAAGGTGGGTTTGGCGGGTCTCATGCTTCGGATCTGGCACTGATTCATATGCATATTTCCAGCGTATGTGCATAATCCCATCTCGATCGATCCTGCCGCACGGGGACGTCTTTTTAGCGCTCGAATTCGGATCAAACGGAGAGGGAATGGGTTCGGCGAGGCAGGTAGAGAGTGGTGGAGGGGAGAGTGGTGGAGGATGCGACGACGGGGATTCTCATTTTGACTATCATCTCATCTTCCCTAATCTTACTCTAAAGCCAACCTGGCGGGGCTGGATGTGCGTGCGAATGTGAGGTTGCGGTTGGGACAGCTCTGTAATAACCTGAAGCATGAGCACGGTGATCCAGAGGCGATTCCCGAGACGTCAGGGGACCATCGAAATCAAGGTAGAGGCACAGAGCAGGGGCGAACGGGAATGAAAACGCGATTGTGACATTGATTACATGGGACGGTGTAATAAAGGGGAAAAGATAGAAATGACTCGAAGAAGGTAGAGTTGGCAGGGGATGCGTGAAAGCTTGTCATCTAAAGCGGAAAACAGGTCAGTGAAACGGCTCAAAAACGCACGGGGCTGGGCGTGAATCAAATGCGCGGCACTCACCGTCCTTTCCCAAAGGGATTCGCCACCGTCACAAACGGCAGCGGAACGTTATCTAGTCCTTTATATTCCAATAGACGCCTCCTCAAATTCAAATCCTTTTCACCTTCTTCGAACTTGAACTTGATATTGTCGTCTGTCATGCGGGTAGGGAGCATTATGCGACTCCTTATTACTCCCTTGACACGCCATGGGACTGCGATAAGTGCAGGCATCGGGTTGTCCAATTTCTCCTCTCTGAAAAAGCGATTGATAGAGATACATGCGAGCACATCGTCTTGGTAGTGCAAGTTGTTGGCATCTGCGAACTTGGCGGTATCTTTGTATGAAAGCACATAACCGCCGACCAAAGTAACCATGTTGGTGGGATAGCTCCTGGTGCGTAGATATCAGCATGCATACCGGATGGCGATTACAAAGGAACTCACAAGTGCTGGAACAAGTGGAGGAAATGGGAGAGGTGATTGTCGGGCGCCAGTGACTAAATAGTCGCCGCTACGTGTTAAATGTTCCGAGTCTGCTCGGCGTCCGTTATCTAGAATCAAATAGATAGCCGTTTCATGTTCCGCTTCACAGGGAACTGTGTAGAATGCTGGGTATTGTTCCTAGAGCTGTGATCGTGGAGGGGGAGTGTTAATACTATATAGTACATACATTTACAACTCGCACAGCGGACCGACAGTACATACGATTACATAATCACGTTACTTACATTCGTTGACACGCGTCTCTCTTTCCCTCAGTCGTTTACAATCCGACTGAGGTGAGTACTAGCTACTATCCTGTTCCACTCCTTACTGACATATACCTAGGTCTAACTATCATTAGGTATATATACAATCTAGTCGTTTACAATCCGACTGAGGTCTAACTATCATTAGCTTCATCGATCATCATGGGGAAAGTAACCATCTACTGTGGGGTGCGCACAAACTCCTCCATCTCACTCCCGCAGCCAGCTCATCGAGCCCATGTCATCAACAGATATCTGGTTGCTCGCCGGACATGCATCGCTCAGAGTGGTTTGACAGACTTTTCAACGACGTGCCTGAAGAAGGCGATGTAAAGATAGGGCCCATAGTGCGTGCCGCACTCCTTTCCTTGATAGATGATCGCGAAAAGCACAGTCAAGACGATGTGACCCTGATTGGGCCTTAGGTTAGGGGGACTCGCAGGTCATTCTGCAGGTCAATTTTTGGGCGCCTAAATCGTAGGGCAGGGCAGGGCAGGGCGGCAGGGCAGGGCGGCAGGGCAGGGCAGGGCGGTAGGGCAGGGCTGGATAAAGCAAGGGCAGGGCAGGGCAAGGGTGTGGTACATACAGGGTAAGGATACCCGACGCGATCGGCGAGGACGAACACAGCGTACGCGGAAAACGCACCGCGAGCGGCGGCGACGAACGCGTACACTGCAGACGCACGCCGATGGCGTATCAGCCGTACGCGTGGGCTTAGCGTGTGCGCGTCCTAGACGAACGCCCGCTGGCTGGCTCCGCTCTGCACCGAACAGGCCACAGCTAGCCAGCGGGTGCGCGTCGAGGACGCGCGCACAGCGATCGCGCACCGATCACGACCGAATCGGGCAATCGCGCCCAGCCGCCGATCGCGCTTCCACCTCGACATCCACTACGGCGGCTCCAGCAACGCGGGGGAAGAGGGAGATGGGCTGGGGGGGTATAAAACAAAGGTATGTATGTATCTTGACTAGTATTATTAACTATTATCCGTTGCAGGAATGGTTACAGCTCGGCGGCGCGCGTTGCAGCTGTTAGCTCCGAGTTTCCCCGCGAACGTACCCATCCCATCCCAAGCAGCCCAACGTCGGTCCCCCACGTCCCTAAATAGGATGTGGGGGTGTTCCCTCGACGTTTTCAGGGTACCGCCGGCCACCCTCGATCGTGCAACGTCGAGAACGCGTCAAATCGCGTTTTCGCGCGCCCAACTCCGTCCCACCACCATTCGGCCCCAACCCAGTCAAACCCCGTCCCCCACATCCCTGAATAGGATGTGGGGATGCCCTACGGACATTTTCAGCCCACCCCGCGCCATCCACGACCGCGCGCTGCCGATAACGCGTTCAATCGCGTTTTCGCGCGCCAACCACGGTCCCGCCGCCCTCCGACCTCCACCCGGCCAAACGCCGACCCCCACGTCCCTGAATAGGATGTGGGGGTGTTATACTGACGTTTTTAGCCCACCCCGCGCAATCCACGACCGCGCAATCCCAAGCACGCGTTCAATCGCGTTTTTGCGCGCCAGCCACGATCCCACCGCCCTCCGACCTCCACCCAGCCAAACGCCGACCCCCACATCCCTAAATAGGACGTGGGGGTGTTCTACTGACGCTTTTAGCACGTCGCGGCCCCCCCACGCTCGCCTACCCCCGAGAACGCGCTCAATCGCGTTCTCGCTCGCCCATCACAGCCGCACCGCCCTCAAACCTCAAACACGGCCAATACCCGTCACCCACACGTTCAAAAACGTGTGGGCATCTTATTTCTACGGGTTCCCGCCGCCAGGACCCTCCAGGACCGCCAACCCGATCGAACGCGCCGCTGCGCGTCCACGCCGCGCACCCGTCGACGTGCTCATGTGCCCACCTTCCTGTCGCCTTCCCGCCGCTGCACCACCACCACCAGCCACTGTCCACCAAGTCCCTCGCACTTCCTTCATGTGCGGGGGATGTTCCTCCGCGGTTTCCGACCACCCCCATACCATCCCAGGACGAACGCGTGTTAATAACACGCGTTCTTCCGCCCACCCCATAGACATTTCCTACGCGGGCAACGGCGTCGACGAGCGTTCTCGTCTCACCGTACCCGCGTACGAACTTGTCTTACACACTCCCATCCACTTCGAACCCAGCATTTCGGGTGTTCGAAGGGTACCGGACCCATCGCGAAGACTGCGCGGCCAGGACGAGCACGGTATGTGCGAACGTAGCCGCCGCCACCTCCGCCGGTCCGCCAGCCTGAACTGTCGAAGCTCGGCGAGTTTCATCTGCATTGCTGTCCCATGCATGCATTCTGCTGCATAGAAATGACGTGGCCGTGGTTGAATGTGATCACTGGCGATTTTGGTGGCAAGTACTTAACATGATTTTGCATGGAATAATAGGAGCTATTACCCCGTTTATAGAATGTAACTACTTCGTAGATTTGCATGCATATATCAACGGAAAACAGGAGGACCTGCATCTCGCACTGTCACGGAAATCAAAGTAATACAATGCAGTACTTGTAGCAGCACATAATGCAAGTCCCCGTCGGAGAATGTCCGAGTCAACGGAAATTAGTGACCAGGTCCCTCGAGACACCAAGTCAGGTCAGTCAGGTACTCATTATTGACGGAGTTCGTAGCTACGAGACTTGGTATAAATACTATGTGGGTCAATGACATTAAGTGAACTTAACTGAATGCAGCTGATCACTATGAGGGATGGTGCATGGAATGTAGTTAAACTACAATTCCGTGAGCCCTTAGGTCCATAATTGTAAGCGAGGCACCCACTAAATAATTCCCGGTGCCCGTATGTGAGACTGAAGTCAGCATCGAACCCGGTATATGGTGCAATACCGATGACAACCAAGTCAATTACAATTAATCGGGAGCCACTTATGACCGAGTTTGACAATCAAGTACCAGGGCAAGTGTAACATCTGAAATGTCGGACACCGTAGGGTATATCATGATACAGCGTGTGAGGGTGTTGTGTACGACTCATGTCAACGACAGAGTCAGCGGTAATTAGTGACGACCGAGGGGTGCAGAAGTGAAAAACGTCGGTCACAAAGTCAGTGCACCCAGTACAAGTCAAGTCAGCACAAAGAACAATACAAGCCCAACAAGCATAGGCCAAGTTAGCAACAAGTAGTGACCCAGTCAATAACCGGTACCAACCGATATGTGAAGCAGTGCGGAACTCAAACCGATACCAAGTGCATCACATTGATCACGGTAGTGTACAAGTGAACAATAGTTAGTGACAACCCACCAGTGCACAAGTGAAAAACGTCGGTCACAAAGTCAGGCCACCCAGTGCGAGACAGGTCAACGCAAACAGTACAACCCAAAAATGTCGGTCACAAGTCAAGGCCACGCAGCACAGCGTCAGGCCCAGTAACAAATCAGTGAGTGTAGCCAACCCAAGACAAGGGCAGACCAGTCACCACAATATGGTCAAGTACACAGCCCAAGTCAGTAGAATTAATCGCAACACGGTAATCCCAAGTAAGTCAGTCAGGGTAGTAGTGAACCAAAGTACAGTGCGGAAGCAGTCACCGGAATATAGGTTAGGTTGGAATGGCGAATTGAAACCTCTGAGAGAATAAAAGCTTAGCTTAGCTTAGCTTAGCTTAGCTATAGATATACTATCCCGGAATGATCGATCATTCCGTGACACGTCACCCGGAGCAGTGATTCCGTGACACCTTCAGCCATCGCGATGGATCCCTGGAATAAAATATGTCGCAGGGTCAGTAGCAGATGCAATGCGATGGATCCCTGGAGTTAAATATATCGCAGGGTCAGCAAACATTGCTGTTGCGATGCATTCCTGGAATAAAATATGTCGCAGGGTCGATAACATTTACTGATGCACAGATGTTGCGATGCATTGCAAGAATAAAATATGTCGCAAAGTCGTGGAGATCTGAAATATCATGTACAGGAAAAGTGAAACATGTTGCGACAGATCTGAAGAATAAAATATGACGCAGAGTCATGAACACTCGGCTCCAGTCAACCATGCTCTACACAACATCACGTCAGGTCAACAATTCATCAGTGACCCATCTAAATTGATCAGTAACAGAATCAGGCCTACTATTAAACTCCTCCGATAGGACGCGTCCTATCGGATTAAGCTTCTCACCTCTACATTTCACCCTATATATATACATCGCCACAACCACACGTGATTGTGGGACCCCTTCTCCAGCCTTTGCAACATACGCCACACACGTCATTGTGAGGGGGGCCTCAAGGCCCTTCGCAACACGACGCTATCCCCGCAGCTTTTTTCGCAACACACCTCCAGCCCTAGATGGGGTGCGTTATCCCCGCAACTTTTTTCGCAACACACCTCCAGCCCTAGGTGGGGTACGTTATCCTCACAGCTAAGTTCACAACATCCAACCATACCTTGTGGAGCTGTTCTAGACAAGTATGAGGGGCGGTACTTTGTCCCTATATATATACATCGCCACAACCACTTAGGTTGTGGGACCCCTTCTCCAGCCTTTGCAACATATGCCACACACGTCATTGTGAGGGGGCCCTCAAGGCCCTTCACAACCTAACGCTATCCCCGCAGCTTTTTTCGCAACACACCTCCAGCCCTCTAGATGGGGTACGTTATCCCCACAGCTTTCTTCACAACACACCTCCAGCCCTCTAGGCGGGGTACGTTATCCTCACAGCTTTTTTCGCAACATCCAACCATACCTTGGACCCCTTCTCCAGCCTTTGCAACATATGCCACACACGTCATTGTGAGGGGGCCCTCAAGGCCCTTCGCGACCTGACGCTATCCCCGCAGCTTTTTTCGCAACACACCTCCAGCCAACTCTGGTCAATGAATTTATCGATATGGGTTGGTGGCTCAGTCAATGTTGTCAAGTCAGAGTCTGCAACCAAGTCAGTAAATGTAACTGCTCTACCCAACATCGCCGGTGACCAAGTAATTGGTCCCTCGGTCAATAACAATACCTAGCCTCCGAGCAATGATAGTGAACCTAGTCACCGGGCATCCTATAGGTATACTCCTCCGATAGGACGCGTCCTATCGGATTAAGCTTCTCACCTCTCATTTCACCCTCCCAGACGCGTACTATTGGCCATTTTAACCCCACTATTACCTAGTTAAAATGGGTGGCTGAGCCATTTTAACCCCATTATTACCTAGTTAAAATGGGGGGGGCTGAGCCATTTTAACCCCACTATTACCTAGTTAAAATGGGTGGCTGAGTCATTTTAACCCCAGTATTACCTTGTTAAAATGGGTGGCTGAGCCATTTTAACCCCACTATTACCTTGTTAAAATGGGTGGGGATTAGGCCTTTCACCTCTCATTTCACCACCCCAGACACGTACTATTGGCCATTTTAACCCCAGTTTTACCTAGTTAAAATGGGTGGCTGAGCCATTTTAACCCCACTATTATCTTGTTAAAATGGGTGGCTGAGTTATTTTAACCCCACTATTACCTCGTTAAAAGGTGGGGCGTCTTATAGAGTGGAACATAACTGTTATCACCCAACATCATCACCCTTCATGTGCCAAAGGGTGGTGCTATCTAGACCAAGTCAACCACCACCAGTGAACCAGTTGATAACCAAAACCATTGAACTTATGACACAGTGCAGAGCACAAACACATGGCAGGCTAGTCACATAATGAACCATACTGCGCAAGTGGATAATAATAATTAGTGATAACCCACTGGTGCACAAGTCAAAGATGTTGGTCAGTTAGTCAGCACACCCAGTGCCAGACAAGTCAGCACAAAGAACAGTGACCATTCAATAACCGGTACCAACCGATATGTGAAGTGGTGCGGAACTCAAACAAATACCAAGTGCATCATGTCAACCACGGTAGTGTACAAGTGGACTATAATTAGTGACAACGCACCAGTGCACAAGTGAAAAACGTCGGTCACAAAGTCAGGCCACCCAGTGTGAGACAGGTCAACTCAAAGAGCACAACCCAAAAACGTCGGTCACAAGTTGAGGCCACGCAGCACAGAGTCAGGCGCAGTAACAAATCAGTGAGTGCAGTCAACCCAAGACAAGGGCAGACGAGTCACGACAATATAGTCAAGTACACAGCCCAAGTCAGTAGAATTAATCTTAACACGGTAAACCCAAGTCAGTCAGTCAGAGTAGTAGTGAACCAAAGTACAGTGCGGAACCGGTCACCGGAATATAGTCAAGTACACGGCACAAGTCAGTAGGGTGAGCCACCACATGACAATCCCACGTGAGTCAGTCAGTGTAGTCAACAACAGTGCGGTGCAAGTCAGACCAAGTACCAGGCCAGCGTAGACCAAGTCACTGTCACTCGCGTCAGTGCATAAATGAGTGAGTGTAGTCAACACAGGTCAAGTGCAGAACCAGTGAACACAATGTAGTCAAGTACCTAGTGCAAGTCAGTACGGTAAACCACAACAAGTCAATGCTATATATATTAAACGGAGTAGCGACTAGTCGCTACCAGCACTGCCACCATTCTGAGTCACTACTGACCCTATATATATTAAACGGAGTAGCGACTAGTCGCTACCAGCACTGCCACCATTCTGAGTCACTACTGACCCTATATATATTAAACGGCGTAATGACTATCTATTACGGATTCTGAGTCATTACTGGACCATTTACTGACCGCATCACAAAGTCCGCTCGCATTTACCCGCCAACTTTTATAGAGCCTGTTTAGGGTTGCTGGCAGACTCCTAGATTAAGATATTCGGAAATATTAAGCAGCCATTCCAACCGTATTTACCACCGCTATCCAACGCAAAAAGAATCAAGAGAATCGGCGGAAGGCCCCTGTAGCAATGCACAATTCAGAGTGGGTAAACCTGTTGGGCGGGTACTGCCCCCGAGACGCGTTGGTTTATTACTTACCCCTAACCCTAATCTTGGCAAAGAGCCCGAACCCTAACAATATTCCTCCCGGCCTGTCTTCCTACATCCATGTCCTTAGGTCCCAACACAAGCTTCTCGTCTGTGTGAACAATTGGGATCTTCATGTACCCCACACACCCGAAAGCTCGGAGATGTGATATGTCGGGTCTCTGTCCTGAGAATAGTTTGTATGGGTTTTTCTCCGGGTGATGTGAGCTTTGCAGGACATTTTGGAGGTAAATCGCGGGGGCAGCAACTTCAGCCCAGTACTTCGGAGAGGACCACGGAAACTCCCACCTATGTTTGTCCGTTTAGGCGCCAACGAGTAGTGCCGTTTCCGACAACCATGACGGACCGAGTACGGTGCTAATTATATCACACTCACAGTGAGATAGATGTGCTAAATGTATTCACGGACAGACATACGTGGGAGTTTCCGTGGTCCTCTTCGGAGGTACATCAGCCAAACATCTCCCACGTGCCCAAGCCTTTGATGCCAGGTCGCGAGCGACGCTGGCTGACACTGTGTATGGGAATGGGAGATTAGGGCCCGAGGTGGTTGCAATATTTGAAGGACGTGCATTCCGCTGGTAAGCACACCCGACATGAAGGAGGTGCCCATGGGGGTAATGAACGAGACAACGTTCTCACTGAATTTAACCGTAAATCCTTTCTGAGCAATGTGAGAGATTGAGACGAGGTTGGGGGCAAGGTCATGGGTGTGTAGACGGTCAGTGAGCTCGATGTCCGTGCTATGTCCGTTGTGGGGTGACGCTTTTGTGGACAATGCCCCTTCCAATAATGCAAAACACACTGCCGGACCTGCGCTGTTTGTCCCCGGCTCTTGGGGATGCTACGGTAAGTGGTAAAGTTAGGCCTGTTGATAAAACAGTGGTCACCGGTGCCGGAGTCTGCGTAGGTGATGGTCATGGTACTAGCAAGAGGTGTGGTGGCAACCATCAGTGCCTTGAAGTCGAACTGATTGTGTGCAGTGCTGATACTTCCCAGGTGCATAGACCTTCTTGCCCTTGTACCATTCCAGATATTGCCCTTCCTTCCCCCCTTGAGGCATGAAACAGCTGTCCCGGTGTAAGTGCTTGTAGTGGTTGGCAGCTACGTCCAATGAAGGGGACAGGCTTGACCACTTGATTAGTGCGAGGTGTTGAGGGGTGTTGCTTGAGACCTGGGGATGGGATGGGATCAATAAGGAATGGGGTGCAGAATGTCTGCGAAGGGATGCGGATGGGATGCGAAGGGATGCGATAGGAAGCCGATAAAATATGGTACGGGTCCGAAACGATTAGGTAGGAAAGCGGTAGGTAAGCGAATGTATGGGGAAGGAATGCGGTAGGGTGCAGTATGGGTGCGGTAGGGTACGGTACAGGTCCGGTAAAATGTGATACGGGTGCGGAACGATGTGGTACGGAAAGCGAATGGCGGCGGATAGGAATGGGATGAGGATCGAAGCGATACAAAGCCAAGCGATACAAAGCCAAGCGATACAAAGCCAAGCGATACAAAGCGAAACACAATGTGCACGAAGCGATAGGGATGGAACCGGAAACTCGGAGACTTAGATATGAAGCGCACACAAACAGAGGGGAAGGTAGGAAGGTAATCGATTGTGGGTGCGATATAAGGTCGCTTAAGTACTGTAAATGAATCAAGAACTATCTAACATGTGTCCAACATGAGGCGTAACTGATCCGGAGCTCTCGCCATGCTTTCCGCCATGCTGCATGAATACTATGTAATCTAATCAAGCCTCTATACAATATGTAAGTGGTCCGGAATGTCTGCAACATGTGCCGCAGTCCCTGCGGACCCATGATCAAAATACCCGAGCCATGAGGTGATAAGCCTGCGGAAATGCGGACTGTTGTACCGGAAACATGGGCAGTGTCGGAAGCCCGGCGGAGGCTTTGGCGGTGCTGGAAAGGCTTCGGAAGTGCGGAAGCGACATCGGGTGTGCGAGAACGACTGCGGTAGTATCAGGATAATATACGGAGAGAGGGAGACATAGCTGGAGAGCAGGTGGAAGGGGCCGACAGTGCGACAGTGCACGCACATCCAATGTTCGGTAACCCGTTGCATCCGCGGCGCAGTCCAAACGTCAAAGACGATCCCCCGCACGTTTGGAGAATGCAGATGAAGTCGATCTTTGCGCGATCCTGGAAGGGCAGCCTGTTCCGCTCACCCCCATCTGTCACCCCAGCTCCGGTGAGGTGCTGTATGCAGCTCTACGGAGAGCTACGCCTGAGCTGCCCTGAAAAACTCGCACCAGCTCATGCAACATTCTCAGACTCTTAGCTACGCTTTAGCTCTTGTGGTAAACACAATACAGCTTCTACGATAGATCCACGTATTTAAAAAAAGCACAGGCCCCGCATCTGACTCTACAAACTAGCACGAGCTCATGCGAGAATCTCAGACTGATGCTTACCTCAGCTCCTATGGGAAACACACGTACAGCTTGTGCCAAAATTACATAAGTTAAGAAAATGGCAGGCCCGGGATCTGAAGTCAAAAACTCGCACGAGCTCATCCTGTGCCATTACCAAATCCACTCAATCCTGATCCTATGCCACATCCACCCTCTTCACTGCACATTCCAGTTGAGCACCCACCATTACAACATAAACATCATGCCTTTCATGGTTTGCCTAGAAGAGGTGTAGTTGAAAGAAGAATACATCCTACCAATCCTCTAAAGGCATGGTGCTCAAAAGTCCGTCACTATGTCTTGATAACTGGCTTTACAGAGGGATATGCTCAGTGCAATGAATGTCGTCGAAAGGCACGTGAAAACAGTACTAGAAATTGAGAGAGAGACAGGACACAGGCTACAGCTCAGCAGGCAAGAAGCTCAGTTTGCCCAACAGTTACCTGCAGCACCTCCACAGAATACGAAAATTGCAGGAAAAATTTGGAGGACATTGCTCTCGAGACATGTGATCATTGTCATGAGGAGTGGTTTGATCTCAAAGTCAAAGATGGGAAGTGCCAAAAGTGTCGTGTCAACAATAAATTTCAGCCTTCCAACAACATGTACCCTGGAGCTGCACCTGACTTGCCACACCTGACTCAAATGCCGGAGATGCTTGTTTCACCTGTGCATGCACTTGTGCAAGTCTGGCAGATTCGTGGAGGACAGTACAAATACACTGGACACACTTGCAGAAGTCGATGTCATTATCATGTGCAGGACTGGTGCTCAAGGGGAGAACAATGATGTCATCCATCAGGATCTCCGTGTGCGCAGACATGTGCTGGAGACTTGGTTGAAATATCTGGAAGAGCATCACCCAACATTTTGTCAGGGAGCAGGACAGCAGTTGCAAATTGACTATGAGTGTCTTGAGCAGTTGCCTGTGGATGGGTCTGTGCATGAGCAACTGTGTAACATGGAAAGTGGCACACTAGATGATGCATTTCAGGATGCCGGTCCTCCAGAATCAGACACATCAGCACCAGACCAACAGTTTGATCCCATCTACTCTGCAGGCTTTGTATCAAATGTGTTGAATGGGCGAACAGAGGAGGAAATTCTGTGTCAGGCTGCATTAAACAGTGGTGAAACTGTTGTTTTGCCAATGCCTTCAGTCCACGGTACTCCAATCAGTGAATATGAGAAGTGTCACATTGCCATTGATGCTTTCCCTTCGCTTTTCCCAACTGGAAAAGCAGACGTCAATGAAACCCGAGATAAAACAGTTGATATGAAAAACTGGGCACTCCATCTCCTGAAATTGACAGGTGGCCGCTTTGCTAAACATCCCCACTTTCAATATTGGGTGCTCAGCACTATCATGTGCCACGATGCCAAGAAGGCTACTAGTTGGTACCTGCGGACTCACAAAGAGGACAAAGAGCTCAATGTTGAGGATATACGTGAAATGTTGGAGACAGGGGATTTGCAAAAGGGCTAGCTCAAAGAGTATCTCATGCAGGAGCAAAATTGCCTGGTCTAAACCATTTTGGCAGATTGCACAGCGAAAGCTAATAGCACAAATTTGTTCACCTGAGACTCATTTTCATATGTGAATATCACTTAAAATCTCTGGAACTTGCATTAAACCTCATACACTGATCCTATTCTAATCTACCGGTGAGAATATCAGTAACTGAGCTCAATGTTGATTCACTTCAAGTTGGCAAAACACGAAATCTGGCTAAGTCCAAATCCTTGCGCCACATCCGGATCAGCCTCGTGGAGCTGGGGCTGTGAGTCCAAATTCTTGTGCCACATTCCGGATCGGCCTCGCGGGCTAGGGCTGTGTGTGGCTGGTTTTCCTATTATTAATCGCCCACCTTCGCCCACCCGTCTCTCTAAGCCCCCACTCCTTGCCCTTAAACATCTAACACTGGCCTACTCGCGAGAATAAATTGTTTCAACTGTGATGCCGCCGCACATGGTGCAGGCGGGTGACTCGACACGTCCAATCCTGAATTGAGGATGGATGATTGTTTGCGGGAGATGGTTAAATATATTTACCTTATTCCAATAATATCACACGCTATTGCACGCCGGTCTTGCATCAATGCATGGTCCGCTGACCAAAGACCTGATCCACGCCACTGCACGTGTGTGCGGTGTCTGGGATCTAGGAGACACATATCTCCTATCATCTATACCCTATATGCTTTCGTGTAAGTACTAGTTTGCACATGTACTCTAGTTTAATCTCACACCATCTGTGGCCACCCCTGCTACTAGGGTTGTGAACTTGAATGATAGTCCCCCTCGTGGGCGTGTTACTGGCTTTGACTCTAGATCTACCAGCCCACTGCTGGCCCTTCTAATTTTGTTGGTACTATGGAGCAGCCCATCCTGGCCCTTCTAATTTTGATGGTGCGATGGCACAGCCAAATCCTGGCCCTGCAAATTTAGCTGCTTCTAGAACAGGGCCAGCTTCTGAGAAACAAAACACTGGCCAGATTCAAAGAATTGCTCATAATCATGGCCCTCCCAGAATTGTTGCTGGGGCTCGGCATACTGCTGCTCGTGTTCTTCCAGAGAAACATAAAGCTCGTGAGCCACATCCAGAAAATGCCACCTTGCTTTGGTGCACAACTGGAAAACACTATGTTCTGAACACTATATTTGGCAATCGGCGAGTGTGTGTATCATGCCGCGAAAAGGCTGGCTGCTGCAGCTGAGCCACTCGTAGCTCAAAAGGAGTTGGATAATCAAGTTCCTCCACCTGTGCCCACACCAGTACCTGTGGACAATCTCGTCGAAGGGTCTGCGCGTCTGCTTTCCATAAATGCAATCTTCACATTTTCCGTGGGTGCCTAGCGAGGTAAAGTCTAGTCCATCCACTACATCCTTTGCTTTTAACTCCCTCGGCTTAACATCACCCACATGCCTGAGTCTGCGATGCCACGTCTCGAAAGACGTCGACCGACTCTGTGAACGGGAATGGGTGATCAGGGCTTGAGATGAGGGGAAAAGCCGAAGGACGTACATGACAAGGTACACCAGGTGTTTGTGGGGGGTAAGCAAGATCTTAAGAAAAGGGAAAAGCTGTAGAGGTAATGTGTACAGGTCCATTCCAAATAAGGCTTTGGCTGTGTACCATTCTCACCCAAGTAGCTAAATGGGGACTCATTTCAATCAACAACACAGCCCCCTTGTCAACAGCGATGACAGCACCGACTCTCTCAGGACACTTGGGAGCAAGTGCCAAGCACCATTTGCCAGGCCGGGCCATAAATACTGATGGCAAGCACCCTGAAACTTTCACGTGTGCATGAACAAAATAATCCAATTAATGTTTCCTCCTGCCTGTCTTGCGCCCGTCAGTAGTCGTTCCAACCCCCTTATGGACCCCTCTCCAGCAAGCAATCAGATTCAGCACCGTTGAACAACCTGTATTCCAATTCTGGGCTTGAGTTAGCGGTGATGGTGGCCACAAAAAGCATATGTACACTATGGAAACAAAATTAAAACCAAAGTAGGCAAGTACGAACCGGTGATCACATTTTTGTGTGTCTGAGAGGGATCAAGTGGAGCCAAGGCCTTGTGCCTAACACGAGGCAAGATCAGATACATAAATCCAGGGCCAGCTGAATATCAATCATTCCAACCACCTCATGGACCCCCCTAGTCATTCAAGGCGCAGTCAGAAGAGATCACCTCATTCAGCCCATGGAGCAGCCAATGGGCAATCAGATTCAGAAGCATCCTCCAACCCATATTCAGATTCAGGGTCGGAGTTGGCTGCGATGGTGGCTACGATCAGGAGTATTCACCATTCTCAGGTAACAGAAGAGTTTAATAACACGCAAGAGACTCCCCCTCTGTTCCAGGGCTCCCTACAGGGGTGTTCTCCAGCAAGGACCCCGGATGCTGCCCCCCCTTCCTCGTGTGATCCAGATTCCACCAGCAATCCTTACTCTGATTCCGGGTCAGTCAGGTCATTGATAGACAAGATCAAAGGTTTCGAAGCATCGCAGACGGCCCAGGAGCTTAGGAATCATTTCCTCCTGCCACGCACAAGAAGGAAGTTGGAGGACTCACTGGGGAAATCTACCGATGGAAACACGTCCGAGGGAGCTGAGGACCACAGCAAAGATTCGGAGGATTCCTGTGTCAGCTCTGCATACCATCCATCACCCACGCAGGTGGCATTCAGCCCACCATTGCCTGCAGATGAGCCTACCCTTATACCCAGCATTATACGCGGTATGTATTGGATGCGGACCTTGGCAGACCACCATTGAATGATTTACTTGCACCCAACAGAAGCAGGCCTGCTTGCTCAGGCAAGCACATGGGTACCTGTCATCAATGTCATTGACACGGTGGGGCATAGAGTATGGATGGATGCTCACGTGGTGGACAGATTTCTTATTCAGGAATGGATGATAGCAAGGAATACCAGCCCAGTCGTGTATCTATCCATTACAGCTATTATGGCTTGTATGGGACCCCTAGACCTGGATAACTCCGAGATGCAGCATTTCCGGAAGGTGCTATGCCTGGAGAAAAGCGTGGCCAGTGCCTCAAAGCCTGTGGTGTTTGTTGTTTATGACGCTCAGTCTAAGCACTTTTTTCTTTGCGGCCTCGACTATGGTAGAAGAGCCATCCTCACTTGGGGTAGACATTGGTCCCGAGCAGGGCCCGATGAAGATCAATGGGACGCCCTACGGATTTGGCAGAGGGTGGCCCGGCTGCTGGGCCGGGATGGGATCCCTGGGCCTTCCCTGTGGCGAGGCTTTAACTGGAAACAGGTGGGGCATTCAAGATGTATTGTCTGTGCGAGGTTAACCGTGTTGCAGAACGGCTATGACTGTGGGGCCTCGGCGGCAGACCTCGGTCGGTACGCAATTCGTCGGGGATTGCCTTTGGGCAGGGATAACCTTCCTGTAATGCCTATGAGGCCCTGCGCACACGACACCCGCATGCAAATGCTATCTGCAATCTGCTCTGGAATCGACCAGAGCATCGCGGTCTACAACAGCTGCAAGGGGGATGGTCGAGATTGGGGCGAGGATTGGGTTACAGGACTTGATATGTGCCTTACACAGACGGGCCTCATGGGCAATCCAGCATACCGGAAAATGGAGCGGGCTCTGGCACAGGCAAAGGAAACCTGTCCTCGGTGCCAGGAACAGCGCAAAAGGGCTTCAGGAAAGCAGCGGGCAGTGATTACAAACAAGAACGGCTCTGACGGCGAGATCGGGAGCAACAAGTCAGAAATGGAAAAGTCCGAGTCCGAGAACGAGGGGGAGGAAGTTATTATAGAGGACAAATTGAACCCACCATGCCTTCCTATCAGAGATGATCACATTGCATATCCCACGGGCGGTCCCGGGAAGCTGCTCCAATGCAAAGGAGGTGGCCTCCTGGTCGGTGCTGTGTGCCGTGCAACCACCAAGCCCCGAGTGCCAGGAAAGAAGCCCCGATCCTGGTTTAGCGATATGGTCCAACTGATTACTGTGGAGGCCAAGCGCTTCCAGATGATTCCGGGAGATCGAATAGCTTTCGATGATTTTGCGGAGGGCCCATCCCGCGAGCGTTGGCAGGAGTTCATGGATGAATATAGCCTACTTCCGGTGCAGCAGCCTACTTGGGATTGGCGACCAGCAGGGCGGTCGATATTCGAGCTCTTCGGGGACCACGGATACCGTTTAGAGCGTGAATTTGCCCTGATTTTTGTCGATGACCAGCCACAGAAGGTGGTGGAACACGCCCTGCCCTGCGTAAGGAATACCATGGACAACCAGTTCACACATATGGATGGGACAGATACCGTAACGATGAGTATGAGCGAAATGCTGATTGCCGCAGGTCCTGATCCAGGTTCCTCTCAGAGCATAGCCACCTTTGCTCAGGGAAAGGCGCCAGATGGACGCTTCATCCGCCTGGATCCAGGCAAGGACAGGGAGATAAATACGATTCAGTGCTAAGGCCACTGAGGTCGGGGGAGCTTGTAACACGGCTTAATTTACTCAAGGCTGCATACTGTTTGAATTGATCATGTTCGGGGCAGTGGAAATATATTTGTACAACAGCTCTGATTCTTTTTTAAATGCATTCAAGTTTGAGCCATATAATTTCCTAGTACAGCTAAGTACTTATTGATAGTCGTGATTCGAGTTTTTTGGAAATACAATCTTTGTTTATGTTTTGTTCGCATCATGCCGTTTGCACCACCTTTGCACAGGACCCCCGTTTATGCTACATAATGACATATCACGTTTCCGACAAAAAATGGTCAAAAGTCGCCTGAGGGCCATGTTTTAGTCCGGACATATCGACCTATATGCTCTCGAAGGCTTCAAACTTGCAGGAGGTTGAATGCCATAACCACCACCCGGACATATTGGTGGGCGGGCTTGTGGCGGATGCCCGGAGCTGGGGCGACCAATGTGGCGCCGAGCAAAATTATGTATGTTATATGATTATCAATTGTTTATGTGATGTTGCGTGGCCAACAAACTATGTAGGAAACCTAACTGCGGAGTGTATTTGCACTTTGTCTGTTCCAATCTCCATAGCGGGTGTTTAATTCATTATGCAATGCTATTTTCAATCTTAATACTGTACTATTCCGACCAAGTGTTCAGGGGTTGTTACATGTTACCAGTTCACTCACTATGTGATGCAGTTCAGAGCCGATGGTTGCCTATTACACTGTCAAAAAGTGTTCAGTTCAAAAAGCATCCGCGTTCACAGCATTCACATTCAACGCGGCCCGCAGAGATCGCCGGCATACCAAGTTGAAGAGGTACGTCGGAGCTTCATTAGTGAACGGGAGAAGCACTGAGAAGTCATTCTGTGATGTGGCACGCTTATCTTACCCCATATTTGCGCCTGGAGTTTTTTTCTCGGGACATCAAATATGTTACCATTATTTGATCTAGTTCAGCTCGGCATGTTACCTGTTACAAGCCGGTCCAAGTGTTCAGTTCACGGTACCCTGTTACGCGTTACTGAACACTTGGTCGGAATAGTACAGTACATCTGTTTCGCCATTTCGCTGGTGCCTACGGCTGTGGGGAGGTTATCTAGATGTTTTGGCAGATTTTTGGGGCCATATCATTTTTCGGACATGAAATCGAAATTCTTGAGGTCATATCGCCAGATGGTAGACCCAGAAACCGAAGCCGACAAACCTACGTGACGAACGTATCATTCAAGTGCCATTGAAAATTAGTAATTAATCGTAGACAGACATCGTAAAATACAATACAAAACTTATATAGAATAAGAAGGACTTGAAAAGTACTCACTAAAACTCCGTCGTGGCTAGCCTAGCGCTATTCGGTCGTTGGTTTTATTCGTCGTCAACTCAGGGCTATGACGGGCGTGTGCTTAACGACGAGCCTTGTCCGGTAGTCGGGTGCACTTTGTTAGAAGTTGGGTGCGGCTTCGCATGTCTTTTAGTGGAGTAGACTTCGCACGGTAAGAAGTTCGTTTAGATTTTTTAGAATTGGGTGCGAAGTAGTGCAGAACTCACTTGGGCCCCTAGTCCCTTGGCGGACGGGCACATCCACACCAACGAGAACGAGTACCCCGAAGCAACGCCCGCAACCCCCCGTGTAGGTGGAGGTTCGACGGTGGCTACTATACGTTGAACACGCTCCACCACTACTACGACAGTTATAGCTAGTTCTTGAAGTACAGGAAGTGTACTTAACCCCCTCGAACGGAGGGGGGTCATAGAACCATCCCCGAGCGCTTTTGTTCTACCGACACGAACGCGCGACGAAGCCCGGGTTACACGGGGGGGGCACTCTTGGTAACACCGACGCGGACACGCAGAGAGGCGCGCGTGACTGAGCCGGCGTTACCCGGAGGGCACTCTGGAAACATAAACGCACGCCTAATAGGTCGGCAAAACATTCGGTGTCCTTTGACTTAACTACCTCTACGACGTTCTTCTATTACACGCGGCCCGATTATGAGGTAAATGTCGATTCATGGATAACTATCGGCACTAAGCTCAAAAAACCTTTATGTTAGAAACAAATACAAAACAAGCGTGGTACGGCCAACGTGGTGGAAACGTGGTGGTCGGTGGCGGTGGCAAGGTGAAGTACACTTAAGGGTCGACCCCACAATATAGTGTTATGGAACAAGAGAGCTCAGAGGGATATGACGAATTAGAACCATCCTTGCTGCTGTTCTTTGTTTACTACACCCACAGCTTTCACACAGCTGGTCGAAACGTTACACTCCTACCGCCATGGCCACGGTCACGCCGCTTCACCACGTTTCTCCTGGGGGCAAATACGACAGTTTACTGTATAGTTTTTAAAGGGTTTAGGCGGCAAGGTACAGGCCACCGCTTTAGCGCTAAAAGCGGGTTTAAACAGGCCTACCGA
>KV417514.1:127585-155449 GCA_001630335.1 Athelia psychrophila | reverse complement strand
GTATAGTAGAGCAAAATTACTAAGACCTATGTATTACAAAATGCGTGAAATGAAATGGATTAATCAGCTAGATAGCGGAACAACACGAAGTCTATGTTTCGGTAATAGGGATTTAAATAGAAAGATATACATTTTTCAAGGACATTATCAGATGTGTGCGATCCACCGCCCTGCCAAACCTTGGAATGAGTCCTGACTCTCGAAAGGCGCCCATGGATCTTGATCTTGATCTACCTGCCACTCGCGCACCTTCACAAAGTCTGTCTTCCCTATTCCCTTCGTCTCGCCGGCTGACTTTGGGTATGGTTCAACCCAGCGCTTGACTTTATCGTGGTCACCAGGTCCCGGAGAGGCCAATGGAGCGCGAGGAGCTGGAGGAGCTGGGACATACTCTGCCGGTGCGTCTCCTATTGCCTCTCCCATCACAACATCATCGCCATCTGCCCCTGCGTCCGCCCCCGCCGCTTCTCCTGATTTTCCTAACTTCGCAAGGACTCTTTTCCTGCTGTCACGACAACTCTTCCTTCTGGAGATGTGGATGTGCAGAGCAGGGAGGTGGGGAATGACTTGCCACAGTATCGGCATTGCTGTTTTCCCATTCCGTACAGCGGGATAAGGGAAACCTGAGCGATGTGGCGGTGGGCAGGGTTTGGATTTCATTGCTGGTTCATTTCCTGCTCGTCGCGAGCTCGTTGCCTGAGCAATGCGGCAGCGCTACAGTTTGGAGCTCGTTGCTTAGCGTGTTGCGAAGTTATCATCGTAAGTTTTCATTTGATATTATATTTTACTTCTCCGCAGTATTCTAATGTCAGGAATGTCAGTGGCGCAACAACAGTAACACGGCTTGTCGCCAAGATCACCAATATACATATACAATCATTTTTATCTGCAGGCAAATCCTCTTTCTTACTCTCTCGCTCACTACCACAATGTCAGATTCTGAGAACTATCCACCTGCTGCTGTCTGTACCCCCAAACGGCACAGAAACGAGGTTGACGTTTCTAATGTGCTGCCTGCAAACGCCAAGAAGAGGCGGAAATCCAGCAGCAAAAAGCAAGCTGACGGTGTGTTTCAATTTTTTTATCCTGTCGCTAATCTAATACAATTCATATTTACTCAGGTTTTATTCGGGAACAAGAATTCAAGTATAGGGATCGCCTATGCAGATTATTTTAACCCACTACCATTACAGACAATCGCACTGATCGTGGCGGCGGTGAGTGATTTACAGAGCCCTATATTTGTGATGACTGATACATTGTTTATTTACAGATAGGGTTTTGTCTGCGATTGTATCTGATTAATGGTATTTTCGGGGACGAGCAGTTCTCCGAGACCGCCGTCAAACCGTTCTACGACAGCTATCTCTCGGAACTCAAAGAGTGGAGTGCCATCGAGCCCGTTGTCACCGAGAAAGTCCGCCGCAAACAATTCAAGAGAGCCCTGTGAGTTTCGCGCTGTTGATAATATATTAGTTATGCTTACCTATCGTTAGTCGCAGCGCAGGCGCGAGTGTACATAGGGTCACGGGGATGTCGCAAGAGGCAAAGCTGCGTGCCCGAATGAACCTGGTGGGCCGCGAAGTGGACACGGGCTCGGAGGATGAAGACGATCGCGGAATGCAGTCCGAGGAGATTTAATTGTATAGTTGTATATCTAATTCTCAATTTCACATTTGCTTGTCGTTTCTATATTGTGCGGTGATTTGTATGATGGAACGGCATCTGTCTATTGCTCCTACCAGACGCTACAGTTACCCTACTACATCCTATGTAGACCTACCCTATGGGCCCCTACGGGAGCCGTTATAGCCAACAGCCCCGCTACTGACCTCTACTGCGTGCTACAGTAGAGCACAGTAGATCTGGTGCTATGTATGCTACGGTAAAGGCAGTACCTCCTTGACTACCTACTGACCTACTGTATCATTACGATCTGAGGTTCGGCCTGATTTCTTGTGACCGAGGTCATTGGTTAGTTCGCACGTTCAGATAGACCTGTGACGTGGGACGAACTTGCCTTAAGTTCAAAACAAGGCCAAAAATGGCAGTCCGTCCGGCTTTTTGGTTACTCGGGTAAGGCTCGGGCGATATTTTCGTCACAAAAGAGGTTCATTGCCTAGATTTTCGCGTGACTGTCACACGAAATAGGCTCAGTTCGGAAGGCCTTGGGACAGGTGACGAACTTGAGATCGTAATGATACAGTACTATCGCTACCGGGAGCTATGGAGACTGTGGTAGCTGGTCCGTCGTTTCCTGATGATGTTGCTTCTATCAACTACCAGCTTGTAATGACGGTTCCGTTGTGTAACACCCAGCAGCTGATTGCATGTTGGTTGACAGTGACATCTCTTTCTGCGATTTCTATTTTTGTTGTATGGCATGGTGATCGAAGAAAGCAGTGGAGTGTGGGAGACAATACACTCAGTGAGGCGAAAGCATGGACTCGACAAATTTACAGACGCCGACGTGACTGACATGGCTGTGTTTTATTTATCTCTTGATAATCCACCCCCATCTTCGCCTATTCTCATCTGGAAGCGCCAACAGCATGGGGAAGTCCGGGAAAACAAAAGTGAAGGGTCCTGGGGTACGCCGGCGGCTCGAAGGCCTGCAAGGCCGAGTCGACGAAATGGCAGAAATGATCGCAGACTTTCAAAGTAAGTTTATTTGTCCCTTTGTCATCTTACATTCTCATATCAAATATTCAGACAAGAAGCTGGGCGGGTAATTGATGTTACCAAGACAATCAAGAACAATTCCGGTGCAATTATCGAGCGTTTCATAGCCTGGGTGAGTACTCAACTCTACCAAGTCGATTCTGTGTCAATAAACCTGCTCCCAGTGCAATATCCAGTGGCCCATTTTCCGCCAATTCGAGGATGGCTGGGCAATCAAAGCTATATTAGGGGAGTATCTGATCGGTCAGAGAGCTGCAAGTAAACAACGGCAGAAAGCAATGGATATAGAGGAGTCTTCAGGATGGGATGCAGATGTCGATTCCGAGTTGCCATCATCACCCCCCAGGAAGAAAGTGCGACGAGAGAGTATTCCTAGCGGTTTCCTCTAAGCTAATGCAGTCTCTATCTTTGCTTCATGAAGGTTTCAAACACGAAGGTAAGGTCATATATGCGCATATACCATACTTACTCAGAAGCATCCATCGCTCACAGGCCTCAACCAGCAAGAAAGTCGAGATCGCGGATGCAGAGTATTACATGGGCTCAGACGAGGATGAAAAGGATATCTCAGACTCGGATGATCTACACTGTCCATCACCAGCACTCCCACCAGCACTCCCACCATCGAAAGCTCGAAGCCTCAAAGTGTCTAAATATCTTCCAAGCAGTCCGCATCGAGCAGCAACACTGGCTATGACCAGAATCTCGTTGAAGACCAATTTCCCTCTCCGTCTCCTAGTCCTGCTCAACCCGTTCTGATCCGCAAGATACCCTATTACTGCCCGAGCTTTGCCTGTTCCGACGAGGTACCTGCTAACCCACCAGATACAACTGTCACTCTCTTCCAAAAGCGCGATCGGCTCATTCACAAACATGGCGACAAATCAGATCAAGTCTCAGATATCAACATTAGAATCTGTTTCGCACTCAAAACTGCCAAACGGAACCTAGTCGCCCGAGAATGTGCTACTGCCAACGGTTATCGTGATATCAGCATGTTCGACACTCGTGATCGTGTTCTTGCTATGAAACTCGACCTGGACCCTTTCATGCTTGATTCCGATGGATTGAATGCTCGAAACGAAACCCATGTTTGGAGTAACCTTCTCTCAGAAATTCCGCTCGAAATGCTCTCGCTGCTCAACAAAGGGAAGAAAATTCCGAACAAAGTTTATGAAGAGGCTCAACTTGGCGCGTAAGTCACATCTTCTGTTCAAATGCATTATCCCTCTAACAAGTACTCTAGCTACGGCGAGCGTGGTGGTGCCGTCATTAAGAACACCTTGATGTGAATGTATTCCCTCAGCTCTCTATCCCAGATCTCGCCGGCATCGGATCCCCTAACCCTTGATGCATATATTACCTATTTTATTGCCCCGCATATCATCTCGACTTTGGTCGCCAAGGATAAAGACGAAAATATCGAAGGTGGCTGGAAAGCAATGCAACGCGCGCAGACAAACAGGCTTGCATTCAACAAACTCCTCGATGACGACCTTGAACTCGACGACATCTTCCAAGGAAACGCCATCGCGCTGATGAGAGCAAGCCGGCCACCCGCCAAGCCACAACCTTTCCCGGGGAAACGAATGAGACCGGCACGTGACCCACTGCATGGTAGCAAGGCACCAGAAGATTGTGTCGAAAAGGACAAAAAGCAAAGGGTACTTCTTCCTTTTCACTTCGCATATTTGGACTCATGTTCTCAGCCGACCACATCAGGAAACGACGGACCGGCTACCACAGTCTCCATAGCTCCCGGTAGCGATAGTAGGTCAGTAGGTAGTCAAGGAGGTACTGCCTTTACCGTAGCATAGCACCAGATCTACTGTGCTCTACTGTAGCACGCAGTAGAGGTCAGTAGCGGGGCTGTTGGCTATAACGGCTCCCGTAGGGGCCCATAGGGTAGGTCTACATAGGATTGTAGTAGGGTACCGTAGCATCTGGTAGGAGCAATAGACGGATGCCGTTCCATCATAGAAATCACCGCACAATATAGAAACGACAAGCAAATGTGAAATTGAGAATTATATATACAACTATACAATTACAGCTCCTCGGACTGCATTCCGCGATCGTCTTCATCCTCAGAGCCCATGTCCACTTCACGGCCCACCAGGTTCATTCGGGCACGCAGCTTTGCCTCCTGCGACATTCCCGTGACCTTATGTACACTCGCGCTGGCGCTGCGACTAACGATAGGTAAGCATAACTGATATATTATAAACAGCGCGAAACTCACAGGGCTCTCGTGAATTGTTTGCGGCGGACTTTCTGATTCAGAAGTAGGCTTCGCATCGTCCACGGTGGGCGCCATCACCCTCCCACCCAAGATACCGGTGCCCAAACGCCCGAGCAGCAGTGCCCCCAGACACCGACGCCCACGCATACGCGTGCACCCACGCCCATGTACCGCCCCATATGCTCGTACTTCGAGGAAGACCGCGACATGCAAAGACCGCGACATGCTGGCGCACCTGCATGCTGTCCGCACGCTTCCAAACAAGACGGACGTGGAGCTCAACCTCGCGGATCGCGAGGCACCGCGTGCCTCAAGCGCATCGCTCGGGATGGCATGTTCGGGTTGTGTTCGGGTGAAGTATCGGGTCAATCACATAGAATGTAACAAGCCGCTGACCTTTCCTTTGTGTTTCAGGAGGATGATCAACCCATGGATTCGCCCATGACGGGCTCCTTACTGTGGTAAGTCTCCGTTGCAATTCCCACCTGTCCGAGCGTCTGGCTAACACCTCATGTTCGGACCCTTTATATGCCTAGATGTTAGTCAAATCGTATCTTGGGGTCTTTAACATGTATACTAGCTTTGAAATACAATGGTTATGTCTATCTATGTGACGTGGTATGCTAGCTAGGCGGCCCGGGGTAATGCACTGAATTTATCAGTGATTTTCACTGATGTCAATGAAAATCACTGAAATTATCAGTGGCTGCCATGCATTCCAAAGTGAATCAACCCATGATTTTCCCAGGAACTTCTCAAACACTTGCTGGCTCCACGAGGGTGGCCTCCACGGTGGGCGCTACAAATGCTCCAAGGCCAGTTCCGCATATCAATCTCATGTCAAATGGTAAGTGGAACTGCAAGGGCATGCACCACAGGTTGACACAGCGATTCCCTTTCTTAGCAAATAGGGCAGCCCCTAGCAAGCCCGTACTGTTGAAAATTGCTAACGAAGATGGTACATT
The DNA here is from genome assembly GCA_001630335.1 of Athelia psychrophila. Lineage (NCBI taxonomy): Eukaryota > Fungi > Basidiomycota > Agaricomycetes > Atheliales > Atheliaceae > Athelia > Athelia psychrophila. The sequence goes on along the minus strand of KV417514.1, from coordinate 149,560 downwards.
GATGACAATCGGTCAGAATGGGTCTCAAACTCCTACCCACGCAGGCCGTGGCAGGAAGATCACAAGCGGTCGGTGCAGCTAGCATATGTAGTTCTTCACTTGATGCTTAGATTTCCTAGTTGGCCATCGCAGGACAGAGAAATCACCGTCCCTAGCAAGTATCTCAACGCCCACCCAAGCTACGATTTCCCCAGGAAATCCGGGGACACCTTCCGGTTTTACAAGGATGCTCTCCACAGTGGGATTGCCGCATGCCGAAAGGCAAGTTCCACATATCGACTTCTTGTCAAGTGGTAAGTGGAACGGCAAGAGCATGCACCCCTCCCTGCCTGACGATGGTCTCCTTTCCTAGCAAGTAAGGTAACGACCGGCAAGGCGGTGCTGTTGAAAAACTACAATAAAGGTGGTGAAATGATGACAATCAGCACGCAAGGATCGGAAACTCCCACCCGCACACAACGGTACCAAGTGACGGTGGCTCAAGCCACAAGGTCCAACCGCAAGGGGATGCCCAGCTCCTTAATCGACCAATCGCCGTCCCTAACAAGCAGGGGCACCAGTCATGCTATCCTGTTACCTGGACATACAAGAATGCCTTCCGGTGTTACAAGGATGCTCTCCACAGTGGGCATCCCGCATGCCGAAAGGCAAGTTCCACATATCGACTTCTTGTCAAGTGGTAAGTGAAACAGCAAATTCATGCATCCCTGCCTGACAATCATATCCTTTCCTAGCAAGCAAGGTAACACCCGGCAAGGTCGTACTGTTGAAAATCTACAATGACGGTGGTGAAATGATGAAAATCGGCAAGCAAGGGTTGAAAACTCCCACCCGCACAAGTCGTGGCAAAAAGATCTTAAGCAGTACGTGCAGCAGGCATATGGAGTGCCTGACCTAATGCTTACATTTGATAGTTGGCCATCAATCAGCAAAGGCTATCCGGATGGAGGAGAGCAAAGAGGTGGAGAGGGGGACAGAACTTGGTTTTGTCATGAAAGCAGCAGCGGAGGAGGAGGAGGAGGAGGAGGGCAGGGAAGCAGACGATGAGGACACCTATGACGAAGAAAATAGATGGGACAAAGATGAAGAGTATTACGATAGTGAAGACTGACGAGAAAGCACATCACCAAATAATTATGACCCTAAGCTCATCACCAGCCATCTGAAGCTCCTTCCCATTTCCTAGGGAGCATATGAAGCGACTGTGTATCATATACATATGTTTCTCTCTCTCTTATCTTATCTATTCACGGTATTTGTAACCTTGATTTTTCGCTATTCTTTAAAAAAACATATGTATTGCATTACCATTTCAAACCCAAGGGAAGTTTGTTCACAAGCAAGTCTGAACCTGCAAACTAGTCAGCAGAAGTTTGAGCTTGAAGGTCGGATCGGCGATATGCGCCCCGATTAGCCCCTTACTTTCCCATAAAATTCCATCTTTGGTTCACATGAATCTGAGGTGTACTTGTAGAGATATCGCGTACATGCTCGAAAATTGGTCCAAATTAACCACGGCCCAGTCACATTTCATGTGCTCACTCCCGCGTCTAACCAACTACGGGGCTGTCTAGCCTTCAAAAAATAGCGTTGTTTTCACTGTCTACTTGTGTCAATCGGAGCCTGCGTTGTTGAGTTATGAGCCCCGCAAGATTTGAGTCGGAAAGTGCCAAAAAGACGCGCGAAACCGCCGCGGCCAACTCTTCTGCAAACGACAATAATTAGACCGAAAACTTATTCCTGAGTTTGTGTTTTAGCATAGTCTTCTCCTTACCAGTTTCCAACGGTCCTGCCCAATTATCTTAGTGTTCACGATCACCGTTCTCTCGATCGTGTTTCCCGAGAATTCCAACACAAGGCCCTGTAGTATGTCCTGGATAGCCTATTCCAATGCCTTAAAAATCCTTTTTGTGTGCAACTAGGAAATCGTGTCATTGATTCCAAAAACAGTAATACTATATGACTAGATGCTCTTCAGGGCAGTGATACATCTCCCTCCCTGCAAAGAGCGCCAGGTAGCGGGTAGTGAACTCCTGATTCCCTACCAAAGGCTGTCCCTTCTTTGCATGGTCTCGTAGGGCCAGCTGCACCTGCCCATTACCTGCTATCCCTGCAAGGAACCCTCTTTCGATTGGAAGACGAATGAGACTGTCCAGTCTGTCATCCTCTGACGACGTTCCGGCTATGGCCTCCGTTGCGATGGCCTGCTCGTCCGGGACAAGTTTCACACAGCCAAGATGATACCAAATCAGGCATTTCTGGCAGTATCTTTGTCTCATCCGATCGGGCTTATAGATCCCTTTGAGAGGGCATTTGGGTTTGCAACTGAAATGCTGATCCTGGGGAGCCCCTTTCAGTCCCAATATTCCTTGAAATACGTCACGGGGCCCTAGTGCTCACCTGGAATGTGCCACCCTTGATGTCAATGGCCCACCGGTAGTAGATCCCGGTGATCTCACGTATATCTGCCTTCCGTTCGTCAAATTGCACCAGGTCAGAAACCCCTGAATATTTTTGTCTTTGTTGAAGGAATTTCTGATCTGTTTGAGAACATGCTCACCCTCGGCCGACCCGATAGATACAAAGCCTTCGTGGTTTGAGTACACCCGCTCCCTGGGAGCAATGGCAGTGATGTCCCTGTGTGCCCAGGTGTGACCATGCCATGTGAGAGTGGAGAATGTGCCTTACCAGTTTGCATTGGAGTAGGCCTTCAGGTCATTTATTTGTTGAGCGGTATAGAACCAATTCACCCTCAGCCAGGTGGATGTACCAGATTGGGTGACTTTTTTCCCTATGCCAGTGATCCGTGCGTCCCAAAGGTCCTGGCTGTCAAGACTGTCATGAGCCAGGTTCACGCTAAAAGTATGGTATAAGTCACTGGAACAGGAACCCGAGCAAGAGCCGACATACATGTCTCCGACCCTGTAAGCCTCACCCCCATACTTGACTGACTGCCAGTGGTCCAGTCGGGACCATGTCCTTGTAGTCGGTGTGGGTTCCACCCTTCTTCGCACACCCTTCTTTGCAGAGGAGCGGCTTCGGGATTTTGTGCTCATGGGATAGGATGGGATGGTGGTTGTGGTTTAGCCTTGTTTATAGGTGCCGGTGCCTTTTACCTTCTGATCCGATGTAGCCCGCGCCTAGTCCTGTGGTAAGCGCGCCCTTGCATAGGGAGGTCAAACTCTGACGTAAGCTTTTGGATCTCGGAAGTGTGAATATCCTCAAATCTTTCCCCCAGTAGTACCCTTGCTGTTTTTAAAGCACAACAGGATAAATTCTGGCAATATGGGCATTCGGGTGGGCACTGAATAGCCCGAAAGCATTTGAAGACCTTGGGTGAAAGGCAGCAGCTTCATTAGGTTATGAATACATGGGGTAAAAAAAATCTAGGGGGACGGTGAAGATTTGCGAGTGTAGTGAACAAAAGATGTGCTTGGGTGAAATCAAGAATGGTACCTGATCGAGACGCGACATGATCATGTCGCGTCTTCGTTCTGCTTATGTAAACCTCGTCAGTACACTCAGTTTGCGCTGGCAGGAAGATATCAGGCTTGAAACTATCAAGAAAATAATCAGCAAGAAAGTTCCTCAATGGCCTACAGGCCTGTATGACTGGCAGCTCCCTCTTGTCGCGAAGATCCTCGACGGCGAATGTTTACTCTGCTGCACTGCGACGAGCGACGGCAAATCGGCGCTCTTTGGAGCCCCTGCTCTCATTCTTATTAAGATTGGCCATAATCCAAGCTCGTATCCCCCACTGCCTAGGAAAGCGAAGCCCGTTTCGATCGTGATCACGCCGACAAAGGGCCCGTTTGCAACTATCGTGAGTCATCGCGTTCCTGTTGCGTTTGGAGCTTCGCGAGACAGTTTGCTTGTACTTGGGTGAATTTGCCTTTGGTTTACTAGCAGGGTGATGGTAAATGAGGTGAATGATACTGCTCATAGAGACACCACAGTTTCCGTGTAGGAAGGCGGAAACGGCAGATCGATGGCATGGTTTTCGGGGATCGGGTTTATCGACTTCGCGATTGTGAAATGCGAACGCCAAAAGTGCCCCAAAGCTATCAAACTGCTTTGTTACCTCAACCATCAGATCTTCCACTCTCTCCCAAGGCGGTCGTTATGGCTTTGATGGTGCATACCGACCTGGATATGTGGACGGCGTATCGGCTGGCACCACAAGATGATTAAACGTGCTAAATTTGCCCTTGTATGGCTTTCCCCCTTGACTCGACCCTTGGTTCATGCTGTGTGGAGTGAGGGTATTGGTTGATTACTTGGCGATAACGTGCTTGGCCGACTCGCTGACAAGATATACTTAGAGTTTGGAAGAGTGAGCGAGGTCCTCGGCCGCTTAAGTCGGAAAGTCCAGACACTCGAGGTTTCAGGGAAGTAAAAGAATCCATTGAATGCGTAGGGCCTAAACGAGCAAATAACATGCGACGCAGCTCGAGGTCACTGTGCCCGTGCGCTGAGAGAAATTTCCAGAAACGCCAATGATGGCGGTGCTCGGACGCGTTCAGCCAATCGAAACGTCTCTTCGTTTGTCCCACGTGGAAAAGCCGTCCTTACTTGTATAGTAGATTCCTGATATCTCAAGGTGTGGCTGTGCGGCTCAGAGATATCACGGTTAGATCATCCGGATGCCTCCTTGGATGTGCTGAGAGGGGTGGAGCATACGGGACATGATGCTGCGACGGCAGTGGAGCTTGGAGGTAACGACTGCGATGGGATTCACTGTCATAATGGCAGGGATCATGGACCGGGTACGAGGTACCATGCATGGATGGTGTATAGTGCGCTGGTTGGAAGCGGTGGTTGAATGGGTCATCGTAACCGCGGCTGCCAGGCCCTGAGAGATATCCTGATGAGCCCGGCGCGTAGCCATACCACTCGTGCTCGCTCACATAGTGACCATTGTGTCGCTCTTCTACACGAGTGTACCCCGGATATCCGCCCTGTGCGCCCTGCGAGCTGTATCCTCCATGCGCGCCCTGTGCGTCGTATCCTCCGCGCGTGTCCTGTGAACCGTATCCTCCGTACGCGCCATATCCACCATGGTAATCCGGGAGGGGTGACGGCGCTGCCTGTGGAGCACTGCCCCGGCGCTCTGGGTGGAGCCTTGCCAATGGCGTACCACTGCGCCGATACTCTGTGTGGGGGGAAGGTGCTGCCGATGGTGCTGCCGATGGTACAATGGGGCGCTCGTTGCTGAAGTTGTCCCTGGCAGACTCGCGGCTGCGAGCCACTGATTGTCTGTAGGTGGAATTGCGGTCGCGGCCGCGGTCGTAGCTATGGATGCTGCGGCTTGGCACTCGCGATGACGGTGGAGGAGAAGGACTTGGGGATGGCGCTGGGGCAGCTGGTCCAGACGTTGAGGCAGTTGATTTTTAGAACCTAAGGACACAAAGTAGAAGAACAACCGGTGAAGAATCATATTACAGATGCCGAGCTACATATATGCTGTACTGTGGCGAGATTCAACCGCCAAAATTGATTTGGACATCAAAGCAGGCTGGGGGAATGCATGTTTGAGCGCAGCCTTGACATCAGGGTGCCACCCTGGCAATTTTGACAACTTGGCGTCGGATATCTCAGGCGACATGATATTCATGGATGGCACCGCGGTAGGCCTGGGGGGCTGGGAGGATGATGGAGGAGGCTGCTGCATGGAAGACTTAGCCACTCCTTCTTGTGTGGTATCCGCGAAGCGGATTTTTGGTCTCGGCTTAGGACGCTCTATCAGATGTCCCGTTAGTTCAGCAGCGCGGACTCGAAATGAACATGTACGCACCAGGAATAACCTTGGGCTCCTCCTTGCCTGGCTTATCGTCCTCTACAGTACCATCCATATCAACATCTGAATCCTCCACGAACTTCTTGGATTTTATCTTCTGTGCCTGGGTCTTCGACTTTGACCGGCTCCTGGTGTTTGCACCGCTCGCCTTGGCTGGCGGTGTCTTCTTTGGCTTCTTTGATGCTGTGGTCAGCTTCGAGGTCGCAGGTGGTGGCTTCATTTTGCTGACCTCGCTGACCTCTATACTGGAATCTGATGATGGCGATGGGGGTTTTATGCGCTTTGGTGGGCTCTCGGCATCGGACTCTTCACTATCCTCGGAAATAACATTTATTTTGCGCTTTGCATCAGGGACATTCTTGATGGGCCGTCCAGTTGGCTTAGTAGGGGAGGGAGTGGGAGACGATACATTGCTGCTGCCGTCTATTGGCGTGAGCTCACTCAAGGGAGGCTCCCCCAACCTCAACCTAAGTCACAGCAATTAGACAATGATTGCAAGCGAGCGGGTATTTCGCATCACCATTTTCCTAACCACCACCAGATCGTCAAAGAGGCAATGAACAATCCTTATCCATATCCATGGAGCGAAGAGGATAATAATGTGAGTCGGGTAGTACATTGCTTGAGAACTGGTCATGAAGGCCAGAGTCAGAGGCGCGAACTAGAGGACTCTACCGCCGGGGAAGGGCGCAATGAGAACGAGTGTACAAGAGAAGGGCAGGGATATCCGGATGCTAAACAGGGGGTGCGGACGGCGTGGCGGGAGCGAGCGTTGAACTCATCCGTAGTTCAAATGCTATGCGAAAGATTTGGGAGTGCAGGCATGCACAGTAAGGATGGATGAATTGATGCAGTGGAATTATTGGAGCGCTGATACTGAATGACATGCCGAGAGTCCGGCAACGTAAAACAAAATGCAGCAATACATATAGCCACTCTATTACAGCTAACGGCGAAACCGGAGACGCATTTTGAAAAAACGTCAATACAAAGCTTTGTTTGTACCTTGTTTGCATCGCACCACTTCATCGGTGTGCAAAATTTCCTATTTGAATGGTCATGTGCAATTCTTAATACTCCACCAGACGACGGCTGGTCCACAGACAAATGCTTGGTGGCACTCGTCTGGCCAGAAGAAACTTGGTGCCTGCCGCAGGCGCCTCTTCTCGAGGGTCACTCGTCGCCCTGGTGGAACGGTCAGGTTGATTATAAGCGCTTGGATTTGGCTGCGGAGAACGCTGCCCTTTTCTCTAGGCTTTATAATTGCATTACTCACTACGGTGCTTTTCTGCATGGGAGAAATTTGAACGTGTACCATTGGGATAGCAGTAAATTACAGTGGAGTGCTATATTGATGAGGGTGCCAGAAGTTGCAGTACACCAGCCGACCGGCCGCAATTTCATCTTGCAAATGACTGCAATCTCGATGGATGATTTTTACTGGCGGAGAAACACCCAGATTCATGAGGGTTCGTGCTGGTCAAATATCCAGTGACTGCGGTGAGATGCTACTCACCACATTCCACAATCAGTGCCTAAGCGAGAGCTTTTGATAGTCCAGGCAGAAAGGAAGATGCGGCGTTTATCGTTCATTAATCATAAAATTATACAAATATGATATGAACTTACTGTTGATGGCATTATCGAGCAAGTGTAGGAGCAAGTGTAGCTATTGACCTTTGGTACGCGGTGAGTCTCCGGAGCCAGACTCTGTCGCAAGCTGTGCAAGGGGCGCCAGGAAGGTGAGGAGGATTGTCGCATAGGGACTGATTGTGTAGCGGGTGAAGACAGAAGCTTTTCGAGTGGGCCATTTGAGCACATAAAACATATACAAATACGGACCATACTTCAGGTCCGGTCACAAACATCGCTTTAGATGCATCTGCCCCAAGATTCAATGCCCTCACCATCGCAGCGCATACCAGGGCTCATTGATCGCCACCCCATCCACGAGGAACGGTTACCACAAGGCTCAGATTGATGGAGGGAATTCAGGAAATGTTGAATTTTGTGAACCATGGATGTTTGGAGATTATTTGTACCCAAGCATCGTACCCGAGCAAGGGACAATCGGTGCATCCATTTAGACGTTCGGAGATTGTTTGTACTCGGGCAAGCAAGGATCATGCAGGGAACCGGAACGGAACATTCGACATTCGAAAAAATAGCCATGCATGCCCATGAAGCATAATTTGAGTCACAGGTCCACGGGATGTTGTGTCAGCTGGTAACGTGTTGCATGCCGCTGGCTTGTTTCCGCGGTTGAACATGTGTTTGGAGCGTGTGGATCTAGGACTGCCAGATGTTTGCTCAGCATGCTGCAGTGGCCCCACCACATGGCTTTCTTGCCATTTGACGTGCTGGATGAGCCTTATACCTCCGTTTAGTCAGTCATTAGATGCTGCCCACTGGCGCGGCTGTGCGGAGTCCGGTCTAAACGCCGTAAGTATATTGACGCATCAAGACGTTCCTTTGCCTCCATGCATCATCCTCTATTGGGGTGACGCGGCTATTATTAAATCACATCATCTGCAGAGGCCCGTGCTTTGCTATGCTCATTATGCTCAAATCTCAAGATCATCAGCACCGTGAGAAATCTAATTGTTAGTAGCATTCCTGAATGTTAAAAAGTAAAATCAGTTCCATTCCAGAGCCTTGGTGGCCCGCCAGAAGATGCACCCGATTCTGTTCCCGCTAACTTGTGAGCTATTCCCCGTCAACCAAGTGGCTGCCTGACCTAAATATCCTGATCAGATACCTTTCATTCTAGATCTGCAGGTAGGGCTCAGATGCATCTGAGCCCTAGATCTAGAATAGAAGGCACTGACCTGGAGATAAGCATCCAATATTTAGCACGGTTGATGTATGAAGCCAGTTGATCCTCGTGCGGTCCAGCATTTGTCCACCTGAGACCCAACTGGTCAAAATGTGGGCTATGCTCAGAAAAGCATAGCCCACATTTTGACCAGTTGGGTCTCAGGTGGACAAATGCTGGACCGCACGAGGATCAACTGGCTTCATACATCACAAATATTGGAAGAAACACCGGCCGGAGGCCAGTGGCGCTTCTATGTCTGCTGCTATGACCACAATGTCAGCTAGCATGCTTATCTCCAGATCCGTTGGAGTCGGAAGGCAATGCGGCCTTGTTGGGAGCCCGGATTGACTGGACATCTAAGGGCCAGCTGAACGAAGTGTTAGGCCGGCTTTGACAGCCTGTCCCAGGAGCCCCCCCAGTGGCCCATAGCCAATGTGCTCTTCCTTGTGGTGGCCATACTAATTGATCTAGTTGTACATCTGAAGTTACCAGCTACTAACCATACTATACCCTCTGAATGGGAGGCCCAATACAATAGTGATGCAAGGATGAATCTCGGCTTTCTTCAAATATCTGGAATCACAAGACAAATGGGATGGGGGTTGCATGTTAACAGTAATACGTATTAGGTCTGATGCAAGCCCATGGTCTAGAGATTGATGTTATAGGAAATTGCTTTGAGATAACTAGGTTGTGGTGCACCCATTATTACCGACCCGACAAGGGAACATACAGGGAGGTCTCAAGACAGCTCCAGAAGAGCATCTTGGCCGGGTCTAGCACGCAGCCCGCATTCTTGATGAACCGGTCCCGGATCTCCCGATCTATGGGCATTTCACAGAAGCGAAGGTTTAGGTTTTCGACTTCCCTGCTATGCCTTGTCATGAAGGCATGTACGTGATTTTCATCGCGATCGTACCAGTCTGTGTTGGACAGGGAATGTTAGCATGCATGGGCAATGGAGGGAAGCGTGACGCACACTGTGGCCGCGGGACCAGGGTTTTTGGATTGGTATCATTCTGTGGCTGCTCCTTCCGCCAGCTTTGGAAGTTGATCCAGGCATTATCAACACTGAACTCATGGCATCCAGGCTCAGGGCCCCAGCCCTGCGCATCAAGAAAACGGACAAGGTCATCCTGTTCAATGGTGTATCCCGCTACAACTCTGACCATGCTGAGTGAAGACAGATATGAGCCGGACACGAAGAGGTATCTAAAACATTATATACCTGAAAGACCACTTGCCTGTTAAATCCGTGGATGTGGTTGTGTTGAAGGATGTGACAAATAGGTTTGGAGCAAGCCAAACAACTCCCAATACGTCCCAACACCCACAAACATCGAAACAACGCCACATCCCTTTATATCCTAGTGACGAAGCAACCTCGCCCTACCTAGTCAACAGCAGTATGTTATTAATCACTAAGCGATGGCCAGAGCATTAATTGTTTTCCTACCCAGATGGTTCAATTTGATCCAAGCGATAATAGAATTCCTCAGAAACTTCGAAATCGTTTTATAGGCTGGAGCACCAACCCCCCCAGGCTTCAGTTTTCTCAGTATGGGCCTTTTAATCAATATTTGTGTCTGAAGTTTCCGGACATGATGGTGAAGCCCCAGGGCCTCATCCGCCCGATTGTGCCAGAGGATGACCAGCTGGATGGCGCAGAGGAAGATGGCGGCCTGTGCGATCTTGGGGATGTCAGTATGGATTCCACGGGTGGGTTGTCTTAACGACATATTCATGTACCTCTCTCATCAACCCCTCGGCGCAGGGCAACATGTCTCGAGACAGGACAGGAAGTCATATCCCGATTTTGTTGTGGTAAGCTACGATGAGGGGAAGTACGACCGGATCCGTATGATCATCGAGATCGGGTCCCTCCAAGAAACAACGGCAATTCCATCCAAGATAACTAAGAAGGAACTTCAAAAACAGTTGCACAGTTACATGCTTCTGCTCGGGGACGAAGGTGGACGATGGGGCACATACGTGCTTGGAGTGGGGGTTCTCGGCACCGAGGTGTTCTATATTCGGTCAAGAATGCAGTCAGGGAAGATGGGCTTCAACCAAAATGGATCATGGACCAGCTTGTATGATGATGCGTTTGTAAAGGAGATGGAGAAGGTGGCTTTGCTGTGCAGCCAGCTAGATAGTGACTAGCACCCCGATGTAGTCAGCCTCTATCCAGGCATGGGGTGATGGGCCTAACCAAAAATTGTTGAATGCCCATCCAGAACAAAATGTATTGTAAGAAGTATTTGGCGAGCAGGTGATGTTGCAGATGTGGGAGCGCACTAGGCATCCCAACCGTAGCGTGAGACATGTCAGTACTGGACCGGGAGCTCCACTTTGAGCCCCTGACCCTCGCCACCTTCTAGGAAATAGTCTGCAAGAACTTTCAGCCTGGTGCTCCCCACAAGCTCAACGGCAGGCTCAGTACCTAACACAGCGGGTCCTTTCCTGCCTCTACCTAAGCCTATGAGCATCCAGCTAATTCCCCCCTTGCCCCAACCGGCATTGATTTATGTATTATGCGCGGAGGGAAGTTCATTGCTTGGTAGGACAACTAAAAATCGGAATCTCTCATATATTTCCCAATCCAGATGCCGATAGTGCGGCTGCTCGGAGTTTGAACTTTTCAGTCATGTTTGCGACTGCCCTAGCAAAACCTATTTCCAACCATACACAAAAGGCTCGCACGTCTTATATATTATCACTCATTCTTAATCGCCATGCCTTTTCATGATCTGGCCTTGGAAGTGGAAGCGAACTTTGCCACCCCTACTCAGGTAGAAAAACTAACCTAACCTAATTGAATTTAGCTTGCGATGGCAGCGGGGCTACGAGGGCTGGACCACGTGACACATTACCTGATGTTGGATATTGACATGGAAATTGTTGTTGAGAACGGCGCCCGCATGCTGCAGGGTGTCGCAGCCCGGCTGAAGATAGAGGAAACAGCGCGACGGGTGGAGCTGCATCCGGAGGGCACCGCTGAGTCATGGCCTGCAAAATACCGGGACTGGTGCGCCAATCCCAATTGCGTATGAGGAGATGGCGGAGGTAGTCGTTCATGTCAATAAGCTTGAACGCCAGGTGTCACCAGGAGTGTACAACACCTCTCGATTCATGAGCGCAGTCGCCTATGCAGGCATTCACGATCCGTATGAGGCGTTCAGTGGGGGCGCGACGGGAGATTGCCGGGATCCAGTACGATGCAAAGGTTACTGGTTGAGCCTGACAGAAGAACTAGATATTATCGTTCAAGGGTACGGAGCTGTAGTCAATTAGAACGAATGTAGTGGCAAGAGAAGGAATGTGATTGAACCTGTTGACTTACGGTCACACACACGGTCAGTTCTTGCGGAAGTCGAATCACACCGGCTTCGAATTCCGCGCGTTTCAAGCTTCACGGCACCCGGAAGTCGCCTGACACTTTCGCAATAGTTTAGTAGTATGAGGGCAGCGACTGACGATGGATGATAATTACGAGTCCTTATGTTTACATAAGAAAGACTCGTTTATAATAATCCAATCTACTGGGGTTTTCGGAGGCTGTAGGAGACAAGAGACATCCCAAACGACCCCGAAGCTGTCACTCTGATTTCACTATTTGTTACTTCACAGTTCTCTTTTTACCTCACTCTTACTATTTCACTATTTTTTTTACCTCATTCTTTTTCGTTCACTGTCGTCTTAATCACTTTTTTTAAGACGTGTTTGCCGCTTAGAATCATATCCCTCTTAGTATGTAGATGACTTTGATGATACTAAGACTGCCGATATTGTTCAGGGCCGGTGAGAATCAGTGGTTCTTGGCAGCCCTAAACTCGTCGATCAATGGATGGTCTTGCGGTCTGCTGACCAAGAACCTGATCCACGCGGGGGGAATGGGGCGGGGGTTCAAAATCATTTTATTGCCCAGCATTCTGGGGACGTAGATACATCAGGAGCTATGCAATATAAAGCTATCTAGTAGGTGTGGAAGCCCGAAAGCGAACGGAATGGAGGTATAGAGAGGGTGAAGTGAAATCCCCCCCCCCCAAAATCAAAACCTCCCTCACCGCCACGCGGACTAAGGCCCGTGCACCAAGAGAGCCCGCTAATGGGTCAAGTAGAAGCGTTGAGAAGTTTTGATAAGTACTTTGAAGGGGAAGCGGGCCAAGGAGAAGAAGCGGCGGGCGGGGAGTGTGAAGGTGCGGCCAGCGCGCACGCGTTACGAGCCCGAGTGTCCGAAAAGAGGTAGGTAGTGGTGGAGTAGCCCCGAGTCGAAAGTGGTGGGCTGCCGATGGAAGCGGTCGTGAATCGCCGCCGGCCGCGTATGCCTGCAGCAATGGGGTGAAGGGGAGCGCTGAAGAATGTGGGACTAAGCACGCGTTCCTTGTCGTTGCGGGCAGCCGAGATCGTGGAGTTGGCCACGAACATCCTCTGCATACATTGCGAGAGTGCGGGGGCCGGTGCACGGATGTATACGGCGAGGCGGCGGAGGGCGCGTGGGCAGTGAGACCCAACAAGGGACTCACACGCGCACGTTTGCGATGGCACGGCCACGCGGTCCTTCGGGAAAACGTTCAGGGCACACCCCCGCGCGTTTTGGAGAGTACGTGGGGGGTTGTAGGTGGCTGGGGTAGGGCACGAGGGCAGGCGCCGGCGCAATGTGGCGCGACGGGGTACCTGCGCGGACCTGGTGCGTGTTGGAACCTGAAGTACAGGTGGGGTATAGGTGGATGAAGGTGCTGGGTGGTGGGGTTGGGTCGCAGAGGGTGGGGCCAGGAGCGCGACAGGGTGGAGCAAGCCCAGGACTGCAACAGGTGTTGCAGAGTCCTGGGCACTCCTAAAGCTCATGATAGTCAGTAGATATATGAATATACGATTTACTTGCCATGGATTAGTCCCTCGGCCAATCTTCCGCTTCCCCTGCGTTGTTGAGGCTGTCGTTGTAGGCATCGTCGTCGTCGGCAAGCAGAGAAGATGAGTGCCTAATCGAGAAACTGCCCGATTCGGGGGTTTGTGGCGCGACCCTCGTTCATCGTCGTTTCGTTTAACTTATCGAGCACAAATGTTTAGAGATATGGAGAGTTACATTATATATCTGCATTAGATCCGATAATAGAGTGTATTTGTTAACACTTTTATGCTCAAACGACGAAAAATATGAAGCTCCACTTGAAGTAAAACAAAGCCCCACTTAATGTAAAACGAAACTTCACTTCATGCAAAACTAATATACCTACCACCATGGTTTGAACAGCTCACCCTTTGTATACACCCTTCTGCCTGCTGTTACTGGGCAACCCACCGTGTTGAGAAACTTTTTGTAAACTTGCCGGCATACAGCTCTCCACCACACGCACCGGCTTCCCGATGCATGATCATGTTCGCCCTTGTAAAGTACAAACACTGAGCACGAGAACACGAGCACGCGGCTGACAAGAGACGATCAGCAAAGAATGGTTTTGCAGCATCTCTCCCCGCACATGGAAATATCCTGAAGCCCCACTTAATGTAAAACAATGCTCCACTTGATGTAAAACGACGCCCCACTTGATGTAAAAAAATGGTCAAAAAAGTGTTAACAAATACACTCTAATATATCCTCCAAGTCTCAGGACAACAATCGAAGCTATGTTGAACGAAATTGGTGTGATACATGCACGATAAGCTTGATCGGAGCTGATCGGGACCCGGGTTGTGTAAAAGGTGATGTCCTATTCATTTAATGGTGTTTAAATATATTTATGTGCTGTATTCCAATCGTATCGCACGCCGGCTCCGCGAGCCCAGCATATTCGCAGCTGACGCGCTCGCCGCTTCGTCAGCGACTCGAATCCACGCCACAGCACGCACGCGCGGTGGCTGGGATCGAGACTCATAGCAACACTTGCAGGATAGGAAAGGGGTATTCCCTTTCTTTTTCCGCTCGCTATCTCGCACGCTACGAGATAACTCTGCGCAACCCGCCATCCTCACCCTGGTGCTTGGTGGTTTATTATGTACCATTTCTTGTAACATACTGTACTTTTACTGTAGCGCCGCCACAGAATGCATTTGTTCTCGCGCGCACGCGCCGGGAACCCGGCACCACCTACAATCCCTTTCCCTCCCTTTCCGCGTGTTCCTATTTGGGCAGAAGACACGCGAAGGAGTCGTTGGAGGCCATATATATATATACCAGCCATCTAGGGATACTAAAGGAGGTTTGATTAAGTGCTTACCGATGTCTGTGGGTATATAGGGTCTTTGTGGTCGGCTGGTACGTGTTTGCAATGTGACTGTTGTGTGGCGCAGTTCCCAATCGGGCTTGAACGCGCATCAGAAGTCACTGACCATCTGCTGGCTTTTTGAACGGTTACTTATCTCTCTCCTAGCACGAGGGAATTCTCTAAAGTTTCTCAAATATTTGAGGAGCGCTTTCGAGCTGTTTCAAAACTTTTGATCTTTGTTCAAACAGCAAAATTCTCACAAGTTCAACTCTTAACAACCGTGCCCCGCCGCTTCGTGCCTCAGCCTTGGGTCCCGAAGCGGATGGTCACAAGCCTAAGTATAGTATGGATACATGGCCGGAAAACCCCAAAGGGGACTCGTACATGCCGCTTGCCGGCCCTCTAACCAAAGTCGATTAATCAGTGACACTCGCGGAAGCCGGGTCATGCCTGCTATACCATTTTGGGCTTAACGTGATCTCTCGCACTATTTGAACAGTAACAGGTCACTGGATACTCCTATCCCTCCCAGGTAAGGACGTCGGTTGGGTTCCGGCTGGGAGCCTTGGTGGCTACTAACCTAAGAGGCCATACCGCCTCGAGAAATGGGGTTGAAACGATGCTGGAAGCAGGGAAATCAGGAAGCATAAGCGCAATCCCAATCTAAGGTTCATCGGGGCATAGCAGACTGGAGGTGCACCATGAACTGGCAGCCTTAAAGGGCGCACTTGCTAGGGCTTGTGTGAACGATAATTTTTTTTAAATCACACGTGCACCTTAAGGTGGATCTTGAATGACTGGCACTCATAGCGCACATCCACTCTTCCTTACTCAGCGTACAGGGCTCTCATAGGCTATCAGACAAAATATACACAGCCGACTCCTGTAACCTGTTGATTAGCCAGACTTGAGTGCTCCCTGCTGCTTCCTGGCAAGGCACATTTGGGATCGACATTTATGCATAGAAGCGAAATTAGGAAGCTGAAACCTCCAGGCGGACTACCTCAGAGCTGGTATCATCTTCGTCCACCAACCCCAGGCTGTCCTGACAACAACAGGGTCAAAGGCCTCCAAGTCTCCCCGAGAAGTGAAATCAGGAAGCAGCTCGGTGGGGGCTGCCTACATCCTGCAGAACATCTGAAAACGACGCCTACCGTCAACCACAGTACGTCGCCGATACCCTGCTTCGGGTCCCGCTCTCGAAACCCATCATGTCCACGCCCATGCCTCCTCATCTCGCCTCTTGCATTCACATGATATCCAGCTTACATGTTTTACCAGCTTTGCCATACATAGCGCAGAACCATCCTGCCATACAGTCTACCTTTATCCTAGGAAGCGAAATCAGGAAGCAAAAGCGCAGCCTAGCAGAGGGGTAAGCAAGGGGTAAGGCTGACAGTAGGAATAAATATTATCAAGTCTCCGCAGCTTCCTTGCCAGGTAGGTGCATTTGAGATTGTGTGGTCGATGTATCGTCCGCAACCGGCATCAGCTTCCCGGCCTTCCTAGAAGCGAAATCTGGGAGCTGCAGGCACTTCTTACAGCTCGCTGGACTGCTTTTTGCACAACATCGTGCATCCTATAATTTTTTAAAAATCTCGGCGGAATACTATAAGCATTCCTCAGACCAAGCTCCCCCATTTCATCACCTATGCCCTCCACCTGACCAAGCTTCGCACAGAGGTGGTGTTCGCGGCACTTGTTCTCCTTCAAGGCCGGGTTGCCCACTGCTCACGGGCCATCCAGTTACCTGCCACGCTTGTGATGGTCCACTCCAAGGCCGTAGTTGCGCAGGGATGTTCCAATTGTGTGATTATGTGCTGGATTCCCCGATCGAGTTACCAACACGACTCAGGAAGCGGACATCCGAGGAGTTGGACGAGGTTAGAGGTTGTGACGCCGATGGGCGTGAGGTTTCCACAAAAAAGAGATTGCGCCTACCGGGCAGGGAATCATCTCCTCCCGCGTCCCTCGTGGGCACGCGCGAGCCTTTCTCTCGCACTCCTGAGGAGGACGAAGTGATACTTTCAAAAACCCGCGGTCAACCTGGATATGCATCTTATCCGCGAGGTTTGAGATCTGCAGCTCCGGTCCGAATGAGGGAAGCTGACATGGCAGCCTTGTGCCTCCAGGCGAGGTGTTTAGATGTTATGCACGTGTATGCAATTTTATATTTTCTGTTTATTACCTTGTGTATCGAGTAACTGCTGCAGCACACCGACAGTGCCTGATGACGTGCACATGTATTACTTTGCCACATTCCCAAAGAGATCGAAATGGACCTCCGTCCACTTGGCCGAGGACATCTGGATATTGGAGACTCCGGACACCGGACACCGGACATTTTCGAGAATCTGTGCTGCTGGTTTCTTGTAGGCTCATGTACATCTACTATGCATTATCTGTCATGATATGTACATGTAGATAGTGGTAAAAACATGTGGACATGAGGTGGGTGAAGAATGAACCCATGGCGTGCAGGGCAATCATCAATGACGAGAATTTCTGCCACATGCACACATGCCTCGAGATTGATCCGCCCACCAATAATGTGTATAAATCATTGTATTCACGACACTAATATATGTGTGCATAGGATATGGGAAGGGCGGGAATGTGTGTGTGTGAGGGCCTAGGGGTGATAAGGGCTGACTTACCGACATCATCTTCCTTCCTTGGTTCTCGTCCTTTTCATCTCGCATATCGTGACTGGCACATTATGTGCACAATCCGAGGAATTCTAAGCCCCGTCATCCGGCAGGTCAATCATTGTCAAAACCAGCGGGGAGGAAATGATTAGATTGTGTAAATTGTGTCATTGTGGCGGCCGGCGTTGTCGTGGGTATGCTTGCGTTGACAACCACCGCGGGAATAGTCGTGATAAGGGAGTTTGGGGCGGACGCGACATTAATGAGATATCAGTCGCGCTCGCCGTGGCTGTTGCAGTGGCCAACGTCGAGAGCAGATGCAGACGAGCGGCTAGTCGAAAGGCCTGGGAATGTGGCGGCCCTGTCCGGTGTCCGATGTCCGGTGTCCGGAGTCGCCAATATCGAGATTTTCTGACTTGGCCATCACAAGAAGCGAAATCCGGAACCTAAAGGACCCTAATCTGGGTGTGGTACATTGTGACCCTATCGCTCCCAGGCAAGGACGTCGGTTGGGTTCCGGCTAGGAGCCTTGGTGGCGACGAGCGGCTGAAGTTTTTTATTTGCTCCATATCTGCAACAATTAGAGACAATACGGCATTGGGAAATGTTGAAGCGATGCTGGAAGCGGCGTTGTTGAGCGCGCTGACAAAGTTTGGATTACGCTGCAGAGTTGCCACCCACATGGAAGCTTACGGTCACTGAGCATGCGGCGGCATGATTTCAGTGGGAGCCAACGCAGGCTTGCAAGCGCTCCCTGGTAGCGAGATCAGGAAGCATTACACATGTTCATATGGGTAAGGGCGGCCAAGTCCACCGTAGGTGGCCCAAAACTTGCAGCCTGGAACGGCGCCCTTGCAAGGGCGGCCACTTGAGAACTTTCAGGTGTTCCTAGGAGGTAATTCAGGGAGATGAAGGTAATTCTCACACCCCGCTGGCAACGTGTGTACTGTAGAGCCGAGTGCACTTGCGCGTGCTAATTGCGAGCCAACCCTTGACCCACATCGAGCAGGAAATGACCAAGGAAGAGCCCCTTAGGGTCGAGCTGCAGATGTTCCGCGCCGAGGACGACATTCGCGAGTCCTTGAAAGCTATCTACGACCGTTCTAGGAGCTATATAGATGATGTTCCGCAGCCGTGGCAATCTGAGGACACCATCGATGACATACTGGAGAAGACCTCTGGGCTGTGTATCTTCATGACAATGGTTATCAATTCCGTTAACCCGCGTGTCGAGCATCAAAAACAACCCCGAGGAGCAGTTCCTCATGCGAACGATAATCGTCCTCTTCAACCCGCTGACAATCAACGACCTGGCCGCCCTGCTTGCGAGGTCGCCCGGGGAGATCCGTTGACAGTTGCGCGAGCTGCAGTATGTCATGGCGGTGTCGGACGATATCTTCCATGCCTCGTTTCACGACTTCCTGCTCGACCCGCACGTGGGGGATATCGTGCACAATGGCCTGCACGATTCGATTAAGGCCTCGTAATGCCATCAACTTATTCATCCGTCTTCAAGCCCAGGAAAAGGGAGGCTGCAGGATAGATACATAGTACATACATGCGTGGGTGCTATAAGGAAGCCTTGGAAACGCGATTGCTTGTATTTCTATGTGGAATTTGGGTCTTATACATGTCGGCGACCCGATGCAACTACGAACGCGCCATGCTGCATTAACATTGATTGGTTGAAGGGTTGGTAGGATTTGGTACGATCGGAGTAATACATCTTATCAAAGGAAGTTTTTACATCTTCCAAATATATGAAGTGGGAGAATGTTCATCTACCCGATGTCCCCAAGGCAATCAGGGAGTCTGCCGCCAAATTCTCCCCGGCCTGACGATCCACCTGAGATGTCCATGTGAGGTTGGAAAGGAAAACAGGATACATATCCCTTACCTTCTGCTTTTTGGGCACATCGGGGCCGGTGTGTGCGTCCGAGGAGGTTCTTGAACGCTTTAGGGCGGCAGAGGTATTTGAACTTGTGGAGTCCAAGATTCTTGGCTGGGGGGGGGAGTGAAAGGGCGAAGAATCCGGAGGGGTCTCGCCGGTCTGCAGCAACCGCTCCTGGAGAGATGAAAAAACCTCCGTTGCATTTTGGACTTTGTGGGGGGAATCCTTTGCCAACCGGTATAGCGATGCTATCATTTCCAGCCATTCTTTCTTCTCCTCCACCGCGATCAAACCTTTCCTGAAATCTTCGAAGTGATCCGAAAGCCACTGGCGAATCTTCAAGTATCCATCTAGCTTACTGGTGGCCTTTTCCTGGAGGGATGTCAGCAGACGAGTGCCTGCTTGGGTGGAAACGGCATCGGGGCCTTGTTTCTCCCGGTTGGCAACGGCAATCTGACCCGCCATCTTCTCGATGCTCGCTGTGGAATCCTGGATCTCCCCAGCCAACCAGGCAACGGCCGTTGCAAGCATCCGCATGTCGAAGGAATTGCCGGAGTCCCCCTGGGCCAATGCCCTGGCGGGATCGACCATACTGCCGATCTGCCCTTCCCCGTCCTTCTCCTCCTTGTCTTTCCCCTCAACTTGTGCCTCCTCCTCACCCTTGCCCTTGCCCTTGCCCTTGCCCTTGCCCTTGCCCTCCGTTTCCTCCTTCTCCTGATCCGGCTTAATCGCATCTTCCAAATGGGCATCAACCTCACTGTCCTGGTGGGTTGAAGCCGTGTCCCGTTCGCCCCCACATGTCCGCTCGGCTTTCGCCCCCTCCTGTGCGGGCTGGGAATCCCCGTCTCTGGCCTCGTCCCCTTCCGACTCTGCACTCTGGCTGTCCACTTCAAGCTCTGGCTTTTTCTTCTTCTTTCTCCGCGTCTCCTTCCCCAGCTGTCTTTTTGGCTTTGGGATTTCTTCCTTATCAGAAGTATAGCGAACGCTTTGGGCTCTGGCGGCTAGCCCTTTTGATTTGGGCTTTAGGCCCTGGGGATTCTTTTTGCCTTTGGGATCCTTGTTGGATTTGAGATCCTTTGGAAGTAAGTCCACAAACAACTTCTCCGACGCTTGCAGGCGGGCCACATTAAGTCCACCCTTCCACCAAGGGGATGGCCCTTGCGTGACCTTTGCATGCGATGAAGGCCAGGATTCGTCCGGCCACACATATGCCATCACAGTTATATCCTCGCTCCACCCATCATCTGACGCTTCATCAGGTAGAGTAACTAAGCATGCACAAAGGATAACGCACCAATGAACCCTCCGCCGGAGGCAAATAGCTGCCCAATCATCATCTTCTGCACCGCGACGCCAGAAGAAATCTCGTTCTCGGGTGGTCCTTCGAATATCCAATTGTTCCACTCCCTCCAGAGCAGCTCGTTTAACGAACCAACGATATCGGGCTGGGGATCGGATTGTATATCTGCCCTGATGTGGTCCCGACAGCGAACGTACCACCACAAACGTTGAAGGCATGTGGATTCGAACTCAACGCACTTAGCCTTCCTCGTCTTACTGGAGGAGGATCCAGCCAGTTCCACCATGCGGCCGCGGAGATACTGGTTTACTGAGATGCTCCAATTAACCATACATAGAGGCACGCAGTAGGTTTGGGGAACGCATAGGGCTTCAGGGAGGTGCTCTTCCACGCCGCCAGGCCCGAGCTCGACGAAATCACGAATGAAGCCAGGTTTTCCTGGGACAGGCTCGAATCCATAATAACGGCAAGTTGCCTTGGTCCGATCAGCAGCCAGGTCAAGATTTGGCACCTCTCGGTCCCAAGACGGTAACCTCGACGGGAAGCTTTTATGCCCCAGCATATTGTTTAACTGAGCCCTCCGTGAGCTGGGCATTTTCGGGGATGTGGTGGTAGCGGATTAAGAGGGTAAGCGAATACCGTACCGGTCAAAATTATAACAATGTGTCACGTCACGCTAGGGGAGGGCTGTACGTTATGCTTAATAATAAGCGCAGTTTAAAAACGGCCCGCGCTTTCCGAGTTTCGCTGGCCTGAACGTGCCGTGGGAAACACGTTGCCTTTTCCGGCCGTGGTTGATATTGCTACATGCCTCCATTGCACAGTTATTTTCCGGCCCATTTGTGTCAGTAAAACATTGAATTGAGTAGATCCTGAACACTAAAAGTCCCAGCAGTGATCTTCTGGCTCATTACTGGCAGTGATACCATCCAAGCAGGGTGTGGGGGCGCGACTGATGGTGGAAGAGATTGCGCAACGGGAGGAGCTGCATCCTGAGGAAACGGCGGAGTCGTGGAATGCTAAGTTCCGGATGCACCGAACGGGAGGCACGTGGCTGGTTGACCATGAACGGATGGTGGAGGTTGTCGTATATGTGAGTCGTGAGATTTCAGGTAAGCGGTAATGGTGCTTGTAAGTGAAGGTGGTGGTTGTCTATCTCGCAGGCAGACGCGTGATCGGGATATGTCAGAAAAAAGCTGCCCAGCGCGGTTAAGGCGGAGAATCACTTGGGTGCGCCCTGATCCACGCGATCAACTTTGCGATAAGCCGTCATGCTCAGACTTCCTAAGGATATTCAAACGGCTGCAATCTCCCG
>KV417514.1:80481-121448 GCA_001630335.1 Athelia psychrophila | reverse complement strand
TGGGAGGCGCATGAACATGTTTAAAACGCAACGCACCTGTGGAATCCATACTGACATCCCCAACATCATCCAGCCAATCCAGCCCATCGCCTTGGCCTTGCTCTGCGCCCGGGTCTGGCTCAACATGCTGCACGATCGGGCGCATGAGACCCTGGGGCTTCACCATCCCATTCGGGAACTTCAGGTTCAAATATTTGTCGATGGGCCCATACTGCGAAAACTGAAGCCTGGGAACCTCGGTGTCCCAGCTTACAATACGATCTCGAAGTATCTGAGGGATTTTTTCGTCGTTTGGATCAAATTGAACCATCTGTATAGGGAAACAAATTAATATGGCTATGGCTTGATGAACAATAACATACTGTCGTTGAGTGGGGGTGGTTTCATCACTCGGACATAAACGGATGTGGCGTTGTTTCGATGTTTGCGAGTGTTGTGCCGTGTTGGGACCTGGGGCTTGTTCCGAACCTGCTTTTCCCATCTTTCAACACAACCACGCCCACAGATTCAACAGCAGCAAGCCATCTTTCGCAGAGAGGTGTGTACAGTTGCGAATATAGGCTCTTCGTGTCAGGCTCACATCCGTCGTCACGCAGAATGGTCAGAGTTGTAGCAGGATACACTATTGAACAGGACGAACTCGTCAGTTTTATTGCTGCGCAGCCGGGCTGGGGCCCTGTCCCCGGAGACCCTCAACTGAGTGTTGATGATGCCTGGATGATTTTCACTCGCTGGCGGAAGGCACAACCGCAGCATGATGCCGATCCAAAAAACCTGTTCCCGCGGCCGCAGTGTGAGTCGCATTTCCCTCTATCTCTCGCTCATGCCGACATTCCCTCTCCAACGCAGACTGGTACGATAAGGATGAACATCATGTCCATGCTTTCATGACGAGGCATAGCAAGGACGTTGACAACCCGAAGCTTCGCTTCAGGGAAATGCCCATTGATAAGGAGATCCGTGACAGGTTCATCGAAAAGACGGGCGGTGTGCTGGACCCGGCCAAGATGCGGTTCTGGAGCTTTCCTGAGACCTCCCTGTATGTTTCCTTGGCGGGTCGGTAGTACCCGTTTCACAAACGTCACTTTGGATGGGTCTGTCCCCAGAATGAACACTCTCATAGCACTAGCGCATACCAGACCTCATTTATTGCCACCCCATTCATGAGGAACGGTTATCACAAGGCTCAGATTGAGATGGAGGGAGTAACCTAAGGTGCATCCATTCAGACAGTCAGAAATCATTGTACCCGAGGAAGCGAGGATCATCCGGGACGGCGGAACAGAACATTCGACATCTCGAAAAGGCAGACTTGCATGCCCAAGAAGCATAATTTGAGTCACAGGTCCGCAGCATGTATGATCCTGGAGGCAAGGCTTGTGTCAGCTGGTAACATGGCCTGTTTTAGTGGTTGAACATGTGTTTGGAGCGTGCGGATCTGGGACCGCAAGTCTTCGCCCAGCATGCCGGGATGGGTCCCACCACATGGTTTCTTGCCAGTTGACATGCTAGATAGGCCTTATACCCCAGTTTAGTGAATCATTAGCATGCTGCGCACTGGCTGGCGCGGCTTTGCCGAGTCCGGTCTAAACTCCGTAAAGTATTTTGGCATCAAGACGTTCCCTTGTCTTCACGCAGCATCATCTCTTGGGGTGATGTGGTTATTATGTATGAACTCGCATCATCTGCAGCGACTCGTGCTTCACCATGCTCATTATGCTCGAGTCTCAAAAGATCTTCGCCCTCTAATGAGTCACAGTAGTTGAGCAGTGCAGTTCATTTGCAGGGTACTGCGGATAAGTAATGCAGTAGTTGAGCAGCTGGTCGATTTCGTGGATGCCGCCAGCACCACATCCCGGACACGCGCCCGCGCCCACTCCCGTTGCCGCCATTGCACTTCCTGTGCTGCTGGGCCCCATACCAGCGGTCGACGTGGCCCATGTTGCCGCCGCCCGCGCCACCCCGCCGCGCCACGCTCCCGCTCCCATAAGTTGTATACATACTTATATTTTCCACTTTTAGTAGTGAATATTATTTTGAATTCAGTGTCTCAACGCAAAATCGTTACTTGACATCTAATGTCTATAGCATACTCACCAAAAGCAGGCTTAGCGCAGCTTAGCGCGAGCTGGGCGTAAGGCCCCGGCTCCTAAAACGATGACCCTGCCAGAGGCTCCTTCAATCTCTTGGCTGTCTTTGCAAGGTCGACCAGGTCCCCGATGGCTGAGGCCAACTTCAGTTGGTTTTGACCTAGGATATAATCCTCCAACGGGAGCTCGCCGGGCTTTTCGGTTACATGTTGGACTGCTGTCGGATAATCGACCCCGATTTCAGGTCGCCAACCAGGGGGAAAGCCATCCCTGACAAGTACCCTATCATTCATAGGGCCACACAGCCTCACAACGGTCCTTAGCCTGTCCTCGATGTTTATATCCACAAAGTCAACCAGCCTTCTTAGCAGATTTGCCTCAGAGTTTTGGCCTTCCACTTGAAGTCCCCTGGTGTCGGTGTTTCTTCCCCCAAAATAATCCTCCAGCCTTCCTTCGAGGACGATTGGCTCCAGGACGGCCAGCATGCTTCTGAGCTGCTCCTGCCCCATTGCCTGGCGACTCACCACAACTTTGGGTTCCTGACATTCTGAAGACTGCTCCGAACTCCTTCCTTTCCTATACAGGATTGGGGAGGGATCCCTTAGGATTTCAATATTCGTCCTGCGCTGGGTCGGATGTTGGGCCGCTCGGGATGACATTTGTGAAATCACTGGTTACATTCATGGGCCGTTACTAGTTGCAAAATATGAAACACGAAATGATTAAGTACCCGTGTTCTTCAGGTTCATTTCCACAGCGGGCGCCTGATCCTCTTTAGCTGGATGGGATGTCTGGAAAATCCGTGTCAGATTGGCTAGGAAGACAAAATAGATCTCACTTACTTTCTGTCTTTTAGCCACTTTGTCGGGGGTGGAGTGAGACCTCTTGGAAATACCGGATGAAGGGGTAGGCGTCACCGCAGCAGAATGCTGCATCGAAGACCTCTTGGGCAGCCCTTGCCGCAGGGATGATAGTGCGTTGGATGCATTTCGAACTGCCAGGGGCGAATCGAGGGCCTTTGGATGAATCTCTAAAACCCGTTCCTTGAAGGCTTCTTTCTCCTCCACCGTGATCGTATCATCCCTGTCCGCCAGGACATGCTCCGCAATCCACTCGTGGAGCGTCGAATACTCCTTCAGGTCTGCCCTAGCCTTGATCTGCATGGAGGACAGACGATTGATCTCCGATCGAGCTAAGGCAATCTTGTCTCGCCCTCCGCTTTCCTGATCTTGGTTGGCAGCGGCAATCCGTGCCTCTAACCGTCCCGTCGTCCCCCTGTTGGCAAGGATCTGTTCCTCCACCCATGCGATAACCGTCCCAAGCGCGTGCCCACGCAGAGTCCCATCCCGATCCACTGGACTCAGCAGTTTGCCGTTGTCCTCGCCGCCGTCATCCTTGCCATCTAAGTCCCCACTCTTGGTCCTGCCTGGCTGCTTTCCCCCACGTTTCTTCTTCTGCCTCCCCTCCTCGTCGCTTTCCATTCCTGTCCCATTGACCTCCACCGCATGGCGGCTTTGATCTTGCTTTTCCATCTTGTCTTCCTCCGCCTCCTCTTCCTGGGTCTTAGAATCCATTTCCCTCTCCCTGCCCCTCCCATCATCATCCTCCTCTGCCTGGCGCTTTCCCTCCTCCCTTTCGGCTTTGGGCTTCCGCTTTTCCGCCGTTAGCTTCTCCTCCTCCTCCCCCTCCTCCTCCTCCTCCTTGCGACGCCGGGCCTCATTGTCTTCCTGACGCTTGGCCTCCTCGTCTCTCTTCCTTTGCCTCTCATGGTCCTCCTCCACCTTTCGCCTTTCCTCCTCGACCTTTCTCGACCTTTCTTCCTTGCGCTTCTGATTTTCCGCCTTCAGCTTCTCCCCCTCCTCCTCCTCCTCCTTGCGACGCCGGGCCTCTTCCTCTTCCTGGGGCTTAGCCTCCTCTTTCTTAAGCCATTCCCCAGATTGCTGCTGTTTACGCTCCGCCAGGCCCACATGGTGGTCTTGGGGTTCTTGTTTCTGCTTCGGCCTCACCTTCAGCATGGTATCAACCAACTGCTTATCGTTGTCTTTGAGGGCGGGCAAGCCCTCGCCATCCCTCTCCGAGGTGGGATCGACCTTGAGCTTTCCTTTCCCTTTCGATTTGGGAATGGGCGTATCCTTTGGCGCCCGTGTTTTGGATTTGGATTTGGCTTTGCCCTTGGGTCGGGAATCTTTGGGTAACAGTCGAACGGAGAGCTCCTTCGCCATTTGCAGGCGGTCCACGTTGATTCCGCCCCTCCACCAGGGGGATGGTCCTTGCGCCATATTTGCCTGTGGCGAAGGCCACGAACCGTCCGGCCACAAGTATAACATCACATTTTCATCCTCGCTCCAGTCATCCTCTGACGCTGCATCAGGCAGAGTAAATAAGAATGCACAAAGGATAGCTCACCGATGAACCCTCCGTTAGAGATAAATAGCGCCCCAAACGCCATCTTCTGCACGGTCGCGCCTGACGAAGTCTCTTCCACGGGCACTTCCACCTCTATCCAATTGTTCCACTCCCTCCAGACCAGCTCATTTAACGAACCAACGACGTCCACCTGGGTACCCGATTGTATTTCGGCCCTGACCTGGTCGCGACAGCGTATGTACCACCACAAACGTTTAAGACATACCGACTCAAACTCAACGCACGCAGCCTTCCTCGCCTTATTGGAGGAGGATCCGGCTAGTTCTACCATGCAGCTGTGGAGATACTGGTGTATTGAGGTGCTCCAATCGATGATGCATAGAGACACCCAGTAGTTTTGGGGAACACATAGGGCTTCGGGGAGGTGTTCTTCCACACCGTCAGGCCCGAGCTTGACGAAGTCACGAATGAAGCCAACTTTTCCTGGGACTGCCTCAAATCCATAATACTGGGAGGTTGCCTTGGTCCTATCGGCAGCCAGTTCCATATTTGGCACTTGATTATCCCAAGGCGGGAGCATTGAGTGGAATTCCAGCTGGCCCATGGGTGAGCTGGCCATTCTCGTGAAGATGGTGGTAGTAGATCAAGATTTGTGTATAACTGGGCGCGGGAC
The DNA here is from genome assembly GCA_001630335.1 of Athelia psychrophila. Lineage (NCBI taxonomy): Eukaryota > Fungi > Basidiomycota > Agaricomycetes > Atheliales > Atheliaceae > Athelia > Athelia psychrophila. The sequence goes on along the minus strand of KV417514.1, from coordinate 116,318 downwards.
ACGAGCAGGACATGCCGTAATTGACAGGGGCCAATATATAAGGTTATGGTTTAGGTTGAGTGCCCCCGCCCATTGTTCTGGTTCTCCGAAAGTTGTGCCTTGCTATGCCCCGTTAATTCTTATCCTATGGACCCCTACCAAACTAAAACAATGGTACCCGCCATCGATGGCACGCTTCCTCCTTAGAAATGTGTGCGATGGCAATCATTACCACCTAAATGGACAACGTTCCTCCAACGAATACCCCTCAGCTGCTGACAACTGCTCATAATGAGGACGCAGCTTCAAGCTAATGTGTGGAATCATACAATGGACACAGAAATACGGACGTTGTTTAGCAAGCTCCAGCATGGTTGCCGGGACCCCGCAACAACTTGCAGGAACTCCAAACGGCACGAGGGACCCGCCAGATTTGCCTAAACAGGAGACCACCGCCGTTGCGCATCTACCGTCGGGATGTACCCAGGACGTTACTATGCTGGTATACTGTCTCCCCTGACCTGTACCCAGGATGTCACTATGAATATCTTGTCCCTTACGATGTTCAGGTGGGTACAAGCAGTAGCGAAATGGTCGGAGACGAGATATTCCATTTCATGTAGCTTTTATCGGTACCTGGAGGATTATGTTAGTATCCCTTCTCGATGTACCGCCCCAAGTACTGTCAGATATCCCCAGGGCCTGGATATTTCAGTTATCCTCCATTTTCATGGCGCGTTCGCATTTCAAAGCGCGGAGAACATCTAAGGGCTAGAACAGATGGGCACGGAACTGTTTGGCTATTACTCCACGACTCCGCCTAATTAAATGAGGCAAGTCATTGGGTTAGGGTTAGGGAGTACTTGAATGAAATAAGTACATGGACACATTGATTTAACTCTTACTCTTACTCAAGAGCAGAGGGTCCGTGTGCGTAGAGCAGCAGCATACCTGCCACCGACGTCTCTGTGGGTAACGTGCCAGTGGGAATGATTTATGTGCCACGATCGACTAAGCTTGGATCAGGCCCGAATAGGTGGAGAAGTGGCATTACCATGGCCTGAGAATGCGGGGGTCGAGCAGCCGGAACCATATCCATACGGGCCCGGCTACAGATCCATCTGTTCCAGCTATCAGCTATCTGACTTTCTGAAAGTGCGTGGCGAAGGCTTTCAAACTAGATATTATGATGTCACCACGTTCGCGTTTTACGCCCCGTGAATACTATATAACAGTAATTCATGGCCCGATCTACTTCAATCGGCTTGGATCTAATTAGATAGACGGAGTACAAATCTGCGAGATAACAACCCGATCGCGCTTATCGCACATGTATCGCGCCGATCTTGTTCAACACAGCTTCGATTGCAATTCTAAAACTTGAAGTATATACGGATATAGCTATGGCAGGTATCAATAAGAGAAATTGAATTAATTTAACGTGCCGAGCCCGCAAGTAAGTAAACAACGATGTGCACAATCACGCACAACGGACGCGCCACCAATGATCGGACCGATCATTTAGCGCCCGTGGTCATCGTACCGCTGTGACAACCTCGACGGTAGCCACAACGCGGCGGAAGCAGGAGAATTGGCGGGGATATGAGAAAGGTAAGTACTTTAGTTTGTTCAAATTATACTGACTACTACTATGTATACATAGCACCAGCGCCCCGGCGCATCATCACACCAGCGCCCTCTCCGCATCCTCCTAGCTCACCACCGCCAGCATCCAGTCAAACACCATGATTAAGGCTAAGTGAGGCTCTTTATAGGCTGTCATCCAGGTATCTCATTGGAATAAGTGAGTGCCGCTTTCACCTCATCCAAGGCGCTCCTTGGACCGAATCCACCATCCGCCTTTGGGACTGCAATTGATACCAAATTACCTGTACATATATATAGCCGCTTCGTGCCAAGCGGATGGTCGCGAGGCTAAGTAGTGGCAAGCCTAGCGTCGGGCAAACGTGCCAATTTCGAGCTCCGCTCACCTTGTAGGCTGTCGGCCCAGGCGCGATGGGGTCCTTGATTGTGGCGCGGGATACTTTGCGCCCGCTTGTGCGCCGTCGGCCCACCGGCACCTTCGGGAGAAGCGACTTGCTCCGAACCGACAAAAAATACGGTCGCGCCTGGTTACGCTAGTGTGAGAAATTACGTGACCATTGCCTTATATAACCCAGGCCCGCCCAACCAGCCATTAACTTTCTCTTTATACCTCCTCCCATCACGTTGCTCTGGGTTGAAACGTTCACAGCTGACGTGGTATCATCAGTGTGGTGGTTGGATTCTACTGCTCGCCCCACAAGTGCGGTGACTCGTCTGTGTTCCTATGTGCCTTGCCCCGCCCCGCTCACACTGCGTGGGTGCTGCCGCGCTATGAGTGCGGTGGGCGCACTTGTCTGTGTTCCTATGTGCCTTGCCCCGCCCCGCTCACACTGCGTGGGTGCTGCCGCGCTATGAGTGCGGTGGGCGCACTTGTCTGTGTTCCTATGTGCCTTGCCCCGCCCCGCTCACACTGCGTGGGTGCTGCCGCGCTATGAGTGCGGTGGGCGCACTTGTCTGTGTTCCTATGTGCCTTGCCCCGCCCCGCTCACACTGCGTGGGTGCTGCCGCGCTACGAGCGCAGTGGGCGCACTTGTCCGATGGTCTGCCACCACAGACGCTACGGGGTGAACGCCATCGCCCTGGGTTGACGCGTCGGACTCGGGCCATCAGCCAAATACATACATACAACTATACATACAACTTCGATACTTATCAATTAGCTACACACCTCAATCTTTGCCGTTTCGCGTTATTCCTCGGGACCTCCTCTGATCTGGTGGCATTTACTTGTCATTACCTTGCATCGCATAGAAGATTGTACGCAACTTGTTTGAATTTTTCAGTGGTAATTGACGTTGAGCCAGGGCAGGATGGTGTATTGAATATCGCACAGCGTCCAAACACTCAAACCGCCAAATCAAGACGTGTTTCCCCCTCGATTGAAACAAAATTTTCTTGACCACTTATTCCTATTAGATACAACGAATTAGATGAAAGACATATCATAGGCTGGTGACGGAAAACAGAGTATCCCCCGGTTTTTAAAACGTTTAGAGATGCAGAGGCTGATCCTACCAGAAATTCACCATGTACTTTTTGCCATCCGCGCGTCTAAACGCGCAGATGGAAAAAGTACATGGTGAATTTCCATGGAATAAGGTAGACATCCACGCACATGGCAGCTGTCCCAAGGCACATAGCCACAGCGCATACCGGAGCTCGTTGATCGCCACCCCATCCATGGGCTTAGGTTGAGATGAAGGGAGTTCAGGAAGTGTTAGTTTTCGTGAACCATAGAAGGTTGGAGGTTATTTGTACCCGAGCAAGCGAGGGTTGGTGCATCCGGAACACCGGAACGGAACATTCGACATCTCGAACGTTTGACATCTCGAAAAGGCAGACATGCATGCCCAAGCATAACTTGAGCCACAGGTCCACAGGGTGTGTGATCCTGGCCAGCAGGGCTGAGATCGTTGCCATTTGACGTGCTAGATAGGCCTTATACCCCCGTTTAGTCAGCCTTTAGCATGCTGCGCACCGGCACCGCTTTGCGGAGTCATGTCGATGCTCCGCAAGTATTTTGATTGAACAAGGTGTTCCTTCTTCTTCACGCAGCATCCTCTCTTGGGTGACATGGTTATTATTAGCTCAAATCGTCTGCAGCGACCTGTGCCATTATGCTCAAGTCTCGAGACCATCTCGATGCTCCGCAAGTATTTTGACTGACATCAAGGGGTTCCTTCGTCTTCACGCAGCGTCCTCTCTTGGGGTGACGTGGTTATTATTAGCTCACATCATCTGCAGCGACCTGTGTCATTAGTCTCAAGTCTCGAGACCATCAGCGCCGTGAGAACTCTAGTTGTTAGTAGCATTTGCTGAGCGGGTCAAAATGTGTGGTATGCACAAAAGGGCATTAACAATTGAATTTCGTCTCGTTTGCATGGTCTCCAGCTCTCAATTTTTATTGTAGAACGACATCTCATCCCACCGCTATCGAACATCAAGCTTCCAACTTCCCGTGTCACACCGAGCCATGCTCATAATACTCAGAACAGGTAAAATCGATCTCACCAGGATCCCATACAAGCCCCTGGTATGCACATTCAGCCATTCCCGTTCATACTCAGTACCCCTGCAGCGTGCAAGAGCAGATGAAATGAAAATGCAGCCCGTGCCTGTGCCCGTGCTCTCCCCAGGCTCTTCCGTTCCCGAGCCCCAGTGTCCAGACAGAAGATGCAGACGATTCCATGCCGGCCAACCCTGTGAGCTATTCATCAGGGAAATGTTTGGGGAATTGTGACCGCATGTGTCTCCAATAGTTTAACTAATCACAAGTGCCTTGCAATCAGTGTAATGGGCTTGCAATCGGCGTAACCGTCCCGCGTAATTCCGGCTGCTATCTATCTATAAGGCTCCCTTTTTATGATCGCTATCTATATTTTTCCACCACCTTGACCCCTACCCTTTTCCCTTTCCCTTTGTGCACGGTGATCGAGGGCTCCCTGTCCTTTATGTCCCGTGCATATTTTCCTCAAGCCCGCATATTGTAAGGCATTTGGAGTAGCAGGCCCATCGGTCTACTGTAACTCCTGTCCGAGTCGTTATTATCCACCCTTCCCTCCACCGTCATTCCTCCCTTGCCGTCCCTCTAGTGATGTTTGCCGTGGACCCAATTGGTTACAGTCTCGCCGAACTCGAGCTCAATGCGTACTTTTGGGGAAATCGATGGCCAAGTGTGGTGGTGGAGGAGCTACCTGAAAAGACCTCGGCACGCTGTCGGCAAGGGTCTTTATTTCAAACTTAGCTTTGCCACATGCTGTGGCTGACTATCGCATCGACCCGCACACACCTCCTTGATCATCGGGATATATTATCTGCTACAGTATCTGATATGCTACGATTATATGCTTATTGGCCGTAAAATTAGTGCGCGTATTGCCAGCAGGGAAGGCAGACGGGCGGAGTGACTGAACGGTGGTGGCTCTGAAATTCAGACTCCGACACGTCAGAATGGCGCGGCAGAATATGGATCGAGTTGAGGAGGGATACACCCCGATTATTTTAAACCATTTATGTGGTTAATTATTACTACATTTCTGGTTAATTGAGATTGGAAATGAATAGTTAATCGTCGCATAAGGAAGGTTTAATTTCTACAGTGAACGACCCTACTAATAGTTATCATTATTGGCCAATACATTATCACTTTCAAACAGTCGTTCATCGTCCGTTGCCCGTTATCTGTTGCCCACCACGAACCCGCCACCCGCCTCGTTCTACGACGGCACGCCCGTAAGTAAGGTAATTTTTGAATGTATTCCGGTAGCTACACGCTTGGGGGTAGTAGACACGATGTATATGGTAGTGTTGACGAATATATTACACGGGCTCAAAAATATGATATGGGGACCAGAAGCAGGACCGCCTTCCCGCGCTGCCAATCCAGCTGCTGAATGGGACCAGGCGGTGATATAACGCAGAGGCGCGTGTGTAGATAACAGGTGTGCACTAGCGTGGTAGGAGTGGGGATTGCAGAAGTACACGGGGCGGGATTGCGCGCGGGGACTGTGCGCTGATGCAAAGGAGCGGTGGCGGCCGCCAGAGCCTGGGGGTAGATGTGGGATGGGTAAATGGCCGTCTTGAAGAAGTTGGTGTTGCTATGGCAGGCGTGGGAGGCATGTGACGCGATGGTCCTGGCAGCGGTAGAAGTGAGTGCGAAGCGGCCTAGAAACGTCGGAAAGCATCCCTCGCACGTTCTAAGAACGAGCGGGAGCCGGTGGACCAATGGCTGCCAACATGCGAAGGTACGAGGGGGCCGCGGGCGCGATCCCAACAAGGGACTCGCACATCTTTGCGCGTTCCCAGCGCGCGGCCTTGAGAGAATCCTCAAGGAGGTGCCCACGCACATTTTGAGAGCGTATGGGGGCTATGTTGAGGGTGCCTGGCGTGTAGGACTGCGGGATGCAGTGGGAGAGCGTACCCGTGCGATAACATGTGACGGAGGGCACATGTCTTACTCCGCGTGCCTTTGCTCAGCGAAAACGCGACAGGGGGTAAGGGTCTCGGCAGGGCGTGTCGGGGATGGGGGTCCAGAGCCGCTTCAGGAGGAGAGGGGAGGGCCCAGGGCTACAGGTAGTCCTGCAGGGTCCTGAATCATATATGTAGCTCAGAGTAGTCTGTAAATGAGCCAATGCATTTACTCGCCTGTAACAATTTTCCCCAGTGGTCTCATGCTTGAATGTAAGCCAGTAAGCAAGGCTGGAATTTGAGTCAGCGGTCCTGTGGTGACATGGGCGCGCTGAGAGGCTCAGCCTTCCCGCAGAAGGCTTTTATAAGGGGACTGGTAGGTGTATTGGGTATAAATGATACAATCAAGAGGGCTTAGAGAGCTATATAGTTGAGAGGTGATCGGCCAGCAAAACGAGACGCGCGAAATCAATTTCCAAAACCGTCCATGGACTCTGTGGACACAGTACACGCCTCGAATTCTTCCCATGTGTTCACATCCACATTCTTGTCTGCAAAATTGAGTCCACATTTTTATTCTCCTATACTACATTGTCCAATGAGCAGGACGGACAAACGAAGTGTATTGGACGTGGCAGCGGACCGGTTAACCCGCCGCGCTTATAGCACGGCAGCACCCATGCAGTGTGAGCAGGGCGGGGCGAACATGGCACGTTGGAGCTGGCAAGCAGAGTGGTTGGTTCACCCGCCGCGCTTATAGCACAGCAGCACCCATGCAGTGTGAGCAGGGCGGGGCGAACGTAGCACATTAGGAGCTGGCAGCAGAGTAGTTAGTTCACCCGCCGCGCTTATAGCACGGCAGCACCCATGCAGTGTGAGCAGGGCGGGGCGAACATGGCAATGTCATTGGGAGCTGGCAGCAGAGTGGTTAGTTCACCCGCCGCGCTTATAGCACGGCAGCACCCATGCAGTGTGAGCAGGGTGGGGCAAACATGGCACGTTGGAGCTGGCAGCAGAGCGTTATAGACGAACACAGAAAGATGTCATGGACGGCGTAACAGAGAAAGGTGAGCCGACCTCCAGCCGGCGGCCTCCTTTATGTAGTTCGATGATCACATAATTTCCCACACTAGCGTAACCAGGGGTACGCCGTCGGACATCGGCCTTTGGGTGTGGCAGATAGGGGCGTATCTTTCTTGGGGTAGCGCTACGCTTGCTGCTTAGTCTCAAATCCATCCCCTCACGACTTTCCCAATTTGGGTCCCTTGTCGGAGGGTCTGGGATCTCACCAACCACTTACAGCTAAATGGGAAACCGGAGACCGTTTTTGAGATCGCGTCGAGGGTAATCTTCGTTTGTACACTGTTTGTTGTGCAGCACCACTTCGCACCACCCTCCACAACTGCGGCCTTGAACAGTGGCGGACTGAGCTTATCGTACAGCGGTAAGACCTGCTCATGAGCGCTCATGAGCGCTGACTGGAAGGAGCCTGGAGGAAAGACGTTGACAGTTACTGTAAGCCGCCAGAGTGCAAGATTGTGGTAGCGGGAGAGTACTAAGTGGGATGTTATCTGGGGATCATCTGGTTGGCGTTTGGAAATTCGGATGCTCTTCATTGCTGAAGGGCAAAATGTGGCACGCAATATGCTACCAAAATAGGTTTAAACGGTGCTCCACTAACGCAGTTACTAAAGGACGATTTGTTGGAAAACGGCCTATCAATTCTTGAATAGCTGTAACCCAAATCCAGCCAAATCCCTGCCCTGCCGACTCCTGCCAACGACGATCGGCCTCGGGCGAGTGGAGCAGAGTGGCGCTGCGCAAATAGTGTACAAACAAAGATTGTCCTCGACGCGATCTCAAAAACGGTCTCCGGTTTCCCATTTAGCTGTAACTGTGGGTCAACAGTTGATCGATTTCGCGGCACTTATAGCGGCTTGTCGCCTCTCGTAGATCGTTCGCCAACGCCCTCGGTAACGTCTGCGAAGCTCGGCTGCTCCTATTCACTCCCCTGCTTGCGTAAAATGCAATATTATTACCTTACAGCTTCTTAGAATGGTGCTCGGCCTGCAAGTTTGTTCCGAATCGGCATGCCAGTGCTCGGAATGCGGGATTAGTGATCACAGCTCAGTCGTTGCAAATGGTACCCTCCGGATCATCCAGTGGACATATGTGTATTGTATAGCTACATATATGATACTAGATGGGATACATGGCGAAGGAGGGTGGGGGTCCGAGACGCGCTTCATTACACTCGATCAGCAAGCACATCCAACAACGACACCCGCTCTTGCTCTGTATCACTCAAATTTTCGTTGGCATTCACCTTGAAGTACTCTTGTACATGCGAGTAGTCTATTTTAAATCATAATTCCTGCTTGAGCCGTATCAGGGAGCAAATAGTAGGATTAGGCTGGATGTAGTCCACTTATCTCCATCTCACGGGTCGGAGAAATTTGCAGGCTGATGTACGAAAAGAGCCAGAAGATTTGCAAGTACTAGATGTCCCGAAGGACCTGCCTGCAAAGTTAGTTTATAATATCACGATCTCGTGCCTTGCACTAAGACGTTTCCCGGTATACGGGTGTAATCTGAATGTAATCAACAAATGATTTGGGTGAAATAGGTGCAGTAAATTTATACGTTACTGAGGAGGAAAGTGGGCCCATCTATGAACTTCGAGCCTGTTCTGGAGGGAACGCAATTGGAAATTGGACAAAACCGAGTATATGATTGGCATATTCAATTAGCTACGCGACAGCAAGGTTCACTACATTTGCAAAGGCCCAGTCTTCGGCATCTTGGAAGAGCCGGCCATGCCTGCGTCGATCTGGCTCTGCTTGCGTTTGCGATTGCCCTCACCCGGAGCCTCGGCGGGGATACGTTTCCCTTTGGTCATCACAATCTGTACCTCCTCGACGGTGAGGGGAAAGCGAGATCGATAGATGAGGGGGTGAGCGCTTCCCCAACGCTTGACATGTGGCAGGTCTTGCTCCCGGTGGATGGTGGCTTTTTCCTTGCAACGGCGGCAGAAAGCTATGGCCTTGTTGTGGGGGTCCGTGCTTGTCCATTTGGTGTCCCCTGGACCCCACGGACAACCGGCGGTCGGACATCCCCGAAGCTCAAGCCCCCATACGTGGTCGGGAGGACTATGAACCCCAATCATCTCTGCGCGGGCAGGGCCCTGTCGGTTACGCACTGCCCAGACGGGTGGACTCCCTTTCAGGAGGAGGTAATTACCGATGATGGTGTCGCGCAATGCATGCTCTACATCCTGCTCCTTCGTGAGGCGTGCACACCCAAACTCGGCGAGGGTACCGCCGAGGACCTGGGGCACGGTACTCGAACCCGAGAAGGCAAGAACCACCTCAAATACGGCTTGTTCACTGGAAAGGTTGATGTGGGATGTCAGTCTTGAACGCATGAATGCGGGAGTTGAATGGCTGACCCCTGCACAAGATCCATGATCTTCTCAAAATGCGATGGGACGTTAACGCACGGCCCACATGTTTGTAGGATGAGGGTGCTGGACTCCACTTGGGGTAGACGCTTCATGACTAATGGAAGGTATAACTTCAGGAGCTGGGCACATGTCTTGTGGTGAGGCAATGGATGAAACGGTTAGCTGCTGGTCCACTCACGACATCGATGGAGACGCATTTGGGTGGTTTGGCGGCAGTGATCTGAAGTGAGCCCGTGCCCGAGTTGGCATGGGTGTCCACGAAAACCAGGACTCTGCATTTGTTCTGCACCTTCTCCATGAAAGCTGCGATCTCCTTCTGCTTCCTGATGGCAGTCTTATAATTGTCTGGACCAGCCTTCATGAGGATGGGAACGAGGAGGAGCTATGGGGGAGATAGGTAAGCGCAGTGCAAGGAACGGGAGAATGATTCCTGACCTGATGTGTGGCCCACAAGAATTGCATCTGCAGCTTTGTGACAAGCGTGGCCCACCCCTCCGAGGTCACAGAAACAGTGGAAAGTAAGAGCCCAACGGCGACGGTGGGCATGATTGACTTATTGTGTAAGGGCACCCTGGTATAGCTTTCGTGAACATACTGGAATGGTTGTGTTAGTGCGTGAAGGGTACCAAATGATCTTGAGAGCTCACCAAGATCGCCCGCTTGTCCGCGAACGCGCATTTTGGGCACTCGAACTCGTACGCCGAAAGGCGCAGGTCGGCTGGTATGAAGATGCAGCCAGATTCACCTTGCCTCTTGGCGTTGCATGCCACCACCTTGCACGTCCTGCAGCGCAGGGGGCTTTCGCCTGGGTAATCCCCGCAGAACTGGCAAAAGTAGATCGTTCCCTGTTGAAAATATCAGGCGCGACTCACAAAAAAAGGAAATAAGGACACACAATGACTGGTGGAGCATCCATGCCGGTGTTCTTAGCCGGCGCATTCTGGACGAAAGTGTTGCCAGCAAGAACTGGCTCGTCGCAGTTGTCGTCGGCGTTCAAAGCAGCGATGGCTGCATCATAACCGACGTCTTGGCCAACCACCGACCTGCTCTTTGGGAGCGTGGGAGTCTTGGGTTTAGGAGGCATTGCTGGCTGGATACACGTGGGGGTAGATGGGAAATGTGGTGGGATCTTGAGTCTCGCAAAGCTGCACGTCAAATAATCTATTTGTGTGGTCCTGTTTGGTTCGGGGCCATTGTGTGACATAGCCTTGAGGCAATGGCACAAATGTGGTGATGTGGCATACTCACCGTATATAGTCATGTCATCAATGGTGGGGGGTACCATTGTAAGGGTCCATATGATGAGAATTAATGGGACAGAGAGATGCACAGCTTTCGGAGAACCAGAACGATGAGTGGGCTCAACCTAAACCATAACCTTAATATATTGCCCCTCAATGGCACACTTTTCAACAGACTCCTACCATTCGCTAGGTAAAAGGAGCAAACTGCATATCGAATACATATGTTTTTCTCTCTTATCTTATCTTATCGCTTCACGTGCTTTTGTAACACCTTAATTTTTTGCTATTTTACCTAGCGACTGCAAAAAGTTGCAGTGGCGCGTTGCTCTTGTTTGGTTGTGGCGCGAAAATATTTGGCTCTCCCCACATAGTTAATCTTGCTTTCGCTGATATCTGTGCCGCGGATGGCTCTGAGCTGGTGTATTAGGACATCCATGGGGGTATGGTAGGTATTTTAACAACTTTCCTTGCTTTGTCTGAACTCTGGACATGGTTTCATGCCAAAAGCCTTGCACCAATCACAAACATGCAAATGCACAGCTGTGTTACCCAGATAAGTTCATATATTTGTGCTGAAATACATTTGCTATGTTATTCTGGGTGATATTTGTGTCTTGAGCAGTGAATTGATGCCCGAAAATGATCATGCTGGAGTCGCCCTATAGCCAATGACTGCTGTGTTTTCGCGCCACAACCAAACAAGAGCAACGCGCCACTGCAACTTTTTGCAGTCGCTAGGTAAAATAGCAAAAAATTAAGGTTACAAAAGCACGTGAAGAGATAAGATAAGATATGGGAGAAAAACATATGTATTCGATATGCAGTTTGCTCCTTTTGCCTAGCGAATGGTAGGAGCAAGGTAGGAGTCTGACTTTTCAAGGGCCGCGCCTGACTGAAATCAATTTTGGACTAGGTTTATGGCTTCACGCGTGATCGTCCGCGGAGATATGTGATTTTCCTGGTTCGCTGGTAAAATCACAGTTACCATCCCTGATGAGTCCATCGCGCGCAGCCACTGAATGGTCACGGGATAATCATTCGCAAATTCACAGCTATTCGTATTCTGGATCGTCCGTCTCAACTGGCGGACGGAAAATCCAGATTTTATTGATGTGGCGAAGACCCCTGCATTAGCCACGTTTCCGATAAATTTGCTTGCGCACATATGATATTTATTATATACGCAGCATGCCAATATCATTTTTTTTCAATCTTACATCGCCCTCTCCGCCCTTTCCACACGTACCAGAGCCAGCAGAAATGGGTATTCATCGCAGAAATGATTAAGATTCCATTCAACAATTGAGCACGACGAGACACCTACCGCAATATTGAGGACATGCCTGAATTGGAAAGTCCGGTTGAAGAACCGGTGAAAAGTCCGGTAGTCCGGTGAATTGTCCGGCGGCAGAGTTCGGCAGAGTTCGGCAGTCCGGCGGCAGGTGGAGGCTGGCAGAGGCCCAGACCAAGCTCAGACCAATGACGCTCAGTAAAAACGCTAATTCAACTAGAGTCGTGTCGCAGTCAGTTAAAGTCAGTGGAATGTCGCTTTGCAGTCGTTTTTTAGTCTAAAAATTAGTTGTGACTAATGGATTGGTCGGCTTCTATATATCGATCGATATTTTGTCAAGCAATCGTCAAGTCAAAGTCCAGCGCAAGTTGGATCCGGAAACTTGTCAGTACATACTTGGCAAATGGCATAAGTCCCGGTACTTGGCGGGTAACTTAGTTCGAGCACGAAATGCTATTTGCATTCCAAGTCTGCATCCACGAAGAATGGCTAAGTCGATTCAAACTCCGCTCCATCGCACATTGCAGAACCGAAGTCATGTTGTGCTTGTTACCCGACCACTCTCGAGTCTCGATCGACCACCACCACCAGCCTTTTCTCTTCCCCTCCACTGCATTTGTTCTTTCCTCACCCTGGCACCGGCAGTGCCTCCTCGATACGGGTACATAATCAAGCAGGAAGTCAAAGCCCTCTCCAGGAGACTAATACAAGGTGACAACGGTAAATAATACCCTCGTCATGATAACCTTGGCGGGGTCGTTCTGCCAGGCGATAGACTTCAGACTCAAACAGGGCATCATCAATGTGATCGAGGGCGGCATACACTCTCAGTTTGAGTGTATCGGGGTTGTTTAACAAGGTGAGCTCGCTTGGGGTGCCAGGGAACATAGTGCATTGTACTCACTGTTATGCACACAGGTTGGCTGCATCCCTCCCTCGCGAAATGCTTTGTCGATGCACTCGATATCGGAGTCCATGGCACTCTCGGCCCATTTCTTTCTCGGAGTCTTTCATTGGCGAGAGCTATCTGTACTTAGAGTAGATTAACATATGTAGTACTGTAGACTGTACATGCTGTTATTTTCTGTGAAGACTTAATATGATATAGTGCCTTTCAAATAACTTTTGTGTGATTTTCTAGCCATATTCTGACCAGCAATCTGAGATTTGCGGACGCAATGCATGGGAATATCAAGACTTTTATTTGACTATGGCACGACTATCCTCATTTTCGCAGTCTAAGTAGATTCTTGAAAACGACTAGTTCGTCAATCAACGTCAAGTAAGATCAAACTTGACTTTCGCCCGACGAGTATCATCTGTGCGACTTCAGTTGAATTTCCGTATTTACTGAGCGTCCTGGTAGCGAGTCTACAGCATGGCCACGGATGTCATCCACAGACAGCTAGAAGAGTTCTGAGAACTCTCTCTAGGGGACGTCCCTGATTCTCATTGGGCGAGGACACATTCATCAGCGGTCACGTTACCTGACAGCTAATTCAAGATCCGTTTTAATAACGATATGCAGGAGCCAGCCACCGTCCGGTGGAATGTCCGGGAAACGGTCCGCCGGGCTTTTACCCGGATTTCTTCTACCGGACTTTCCAGCTCGAGACACCTTCCGCAATATTGGGAAGGCCGGATCCTATGGTGACACGTGGGTACAGCTCGTGTCCGTATAACCGCTAATCCATAACCTTAATATATTGCCCCTGTAAACTGCCGCCCTGTGCTCGCGTCTCGCGCCCGGTTGTTTACTCTCGATCCACACCACCATCTCCACGAAGATGGCCCACCAAAACCACTTCCCCTCAATGCTGCCTCGATGGGACAATAAGACACCAAAACTGCAGCTGGCTGCCGATCGGACCAGGGCAACCTGCCGGTATTATGGATTCGAGGCCGTCCCAGGAAAAGTTGGCTTCATTCGTGATTCGATCAAGCTCGGGCCTGACGGTGTGGAAGAACACCTCCCCGAAGCCCTATGTGTTCCCCGGATCTACTGCATGATTCTATGCATGATGAACTGGAACATAACCCTGAACCAGTATCTCCATAGTCGCATGGTGGAACTGGGCGCATCCTCCTCCGATAAGAAGAGGAAGGCTGCGTACGCTAAGCTTAAGTTAGTATGCTTGAAACGCTTGTGGTGGTACATTCGCTGTCGGGACCATGTCAGGGATGATGTACAATCCGTTCCCCAGTCCGACATCGTTGGTTCGTTCAACGAGCTGGTCTGGAGGGAGTGGAACAATTGGATATTCGAAGGACCACCCGAGAACGAGATTCCTTCTGGCCTTGCGGTGCAGAAGATGATGATTGGACAGCTATTTGCCTCCAACGGAGGTTGCATTGGTGCGTTAGACTTCGTGCATGCTTACTTGCTCTATCTAATGCAATCTCAGATGACAGTTGGAGTGATGACATCAACGTGATGGTATATGTGTGGCCGGACGAATCCTGGCCTTCATCGCACGCAAATATATCGCGGGGGCAATCTGTCTGGTGGATGGGCGAATCTGATGTCGACCGCATGCAAGTGGCCGAGGGGTTGCTTGTTGAGGCATTGGATGCAGCGTTGTCCGACGGTTCCAACACCAATGGCAAACCCAAAGCCAAACCCAAACGGCCGGTGCCAAAGGGTACGACCATTCCCAAATCGAAAGGGAAAGGAAAGGCTAAGGCCGATCCCACCCCGGACAGGGATGAAGATGGTGATGAGCGGGTCGTTGATACCATGCTTAAGGGCTACGTGGATCCGGCGGACCGTAAACAGCAGCAATCTGGGGAATGGCTTAAGCAAGAGGAGGATAGGCTCCAGGAAGAGGATGAGGCCCGCCTTCGCAAGGAGGAGGAGGAGGAGGAGGAGGAGGGAAAGAAGCGCAAGGAAGAAAGGGAGAGAAAGATGGAGGAGGAAAAACGAAAGGCGGAGGACGATGAGAGCCAAAGGGAGAGGGATGAGGAGGCCAAGCGTCAGGAAGATGATGAGGCCCGGCGTCGCAAGGAGGAGAAGCAGGAGGAGAACGATCCGGAAGACCAGGGGGCGGAGGAAGACCCAGGCAGGGCCAAGAGGAGGGACTTAGATGGCAAGGAAGATGGCAGCGAGGACAACGAGAATACGGATGGCTTGGACAGTGAGGATTATGCTCTGCGGGTCGCGGTGGTTATCGCGTGGCTGGAGGAACAGGCCATTGCCAACTCAGGGGACATTGGACTGTTAGGGTCACGGATAGTTGCTGCCGGCCAAGATCAGGAAGCGGCAGGGCAAGACCAGAATGCCTCATCTCGATCGCTCCTTAGTCTAATGGACAGGCAGAGTACGGCTATAGAAGACCACAAGCAGCATTCGGAGCTCCACGAGTGGATTAGGAAGCATTTCATGGCCTACATGGATGGTACGATCGCAGCGGAGGAGAAAGAGGCCTTCAAGGCACGGATGTTAGAGATTCATCCAAAGGCCCTCGATTCGCCCCAAGCAGTTCGAAATGCATCGAAGACGCTATCGTCTTTGCAGCAAGGCCTCCTCGAGAGGGTTTCGATGCATCTTTTGCCTGCGGTGACGCCTACCCCTTCATCCAACATTTCGAAGAGGCCCCACTCCACTCCTGACAAAGTGGCTAAAAGGCAGAAAGTAAGCGAGGTCCATTTTGTCTTGCTAGTCAATCTGACTTAAATTTTGCAGGTGTCCCATCAAGCTGACGAGGATCACGCACTGGCTGTGGAAATGAGCCCGAAACACACAGGTATTTAATTAATTTCTTGTTTTATATTTTGCAACCAGTAACGACATAATGTAACCAGTGACATCCCGAGCGATCCCATGTCAAACACAAAACTGGAAGCAGTCTTCGGAATGTCAAGAGCCCAAAGTCACGGTGAGCCGTCAGGGCACAAGAAGGGAAAGAAACTATCCGATGGACGATGAGGAGATCAGAAGCGCGCTGGACATGCTGAGACCAATCGTCCGTGAAGGACACAAGGCGGTCACAGTTTTTGAGAACTTTCAGAAGCATCTGAACAAGCCGGGAATGCAGGGCACGGATTTGGCCGAGGTGGAGGCCAGTACGCCGGTCCATGAACAGTAAATCCGAACGCACCATTTTTGAAGTCGAGGCTCACCCCCGACTTGCATAGCGACCGCGATGAGGGGGCAAATTCAAGCATCGACGCCAGTCCCCGCTCAAGTTCCAAAGGCCCTGACAAGGGCTCCCACGCACATCTGCAAGGAAGGTTGGTTGATTTTGTGGGTATAAACATCGATGATGGGCTAAGGAACATTATGAGGCAACTTCTCAAGACGGGGTTTCCCACTGGTTGGCGATTTGACATCGGGACCAATCTTCCCAGGCCCGAGTTGGAGGATCATGTCGTGGGTCGAAACCAACTGGATTTGCCCTCAGCCGCCATGGACGTAACGCATCTTCCGGAGACGGCCAATAGAATGAGCAAGCTTCTGGCATGGGAGTGCCCTTCGATGTTGCAGCGCGACAGCGAAGGTACGGGTACTATTTTTATTTATCTCATCGAAAGCGTGAATGACGTGTGATTACTTGCAGGATGCACCAACCGAAATTCCGTCCCCACCGATTTTTTCGGCGACCCCGGCAATCCTTTGGATGACATCGGCGGCGGCAGCAGCCAAGATGGGCCAGATATTCATGAGATCTCAATGATCGATATGGCACCACCTTCCAAACCTACCCCAGCATTCTCCAGCCCACCAATGGGTCCCCCTTTACAGCTCTGTTACAATTATTCTACGACAACACTCGACGGGATGATCGTTACTGCTCTCGATGACATGTGCTTCCTCTGTACTCAGACCCAAGTGAGAACCCCGTAGCCCTAATCCCGGCTTTCAAATTCTGACTTTTCCCTAGGGGTCAGAGAAATTGGGCCTCACCGAATATTTACTTTCCTGGGGCAGATGGCAGGATGAGCCCATCGTATTGAGCGCCCTCCGGCGTTGGGCAGCGATGAAGCCGGATAAGTTTGTGAGTAACATATCTTGACTTACCTTGACGCATCTGACAAGGATGGTGCAGCGCGAGCTCTCCCATGCGCTGTTAAACAAAGATGTGCTAGGGCGAATTTATGACCGCTTTGGGGCAGTCAAAGGGCTTTGCTCCTGGATGCAGGCGACCCTGGACATCGCGCAACGCCATCAAATGATTGATAACAGCCAGGTTGCATCGACCATGGCGGCCTTCGCCGAGTTGAACTCGGATGACGATTGATGACCGTCCCAATAATCTATCTCCTACGCGAGCCAAATATTTGTCAAATAGTTCCACCGTACTTTGATCCATCTAACCTATCTAAAGTAGAGAATTGTGCCTTGCGACGCCATGCAAAGCCAAATGGGAGGGCATCCTTCTGTCAAACAGGTTTACATTCTAAATAATCGATGCAGGTTTGGGTGACATTTAGGTTTCAATTCACGCGGTCCTATCCTGCAATCCCCGTTTGCGCATGAAAGCTTTGCCAACTGATATTCTCTACTCTTCTTTTGTTCCATTTGCAAAGCCGTAGGAGTGGAATTGTGCATTGAGCATTGCAAGTAACAAATAAGTATATATTTCAAATCCAATATCAGGCACAAATGTAAATAATACAACACGCCCCAGCCCGCCTCCCTTTAATGCCTTGCCTTCACGCTTCAGTCGCATTTGTAGACGCTGCAGAGCATTAACACGGTAAAGAGGCCATTTGTGAATATACACGGGTGATCATGCATGTACACTATACACACGTGTGTGCTAAAAATTAAATCAACCTATCCTATTGTTGTCAAAATAAGTTGATTTACAGTTGACAAAGTAGAGTGGAAAGGAAGTATCATTTTTGTCCGGCGCGGACACTCATACAAACACTGAACGTCCAAATGATTTGTCTCCAAGCGTGCTGTACTTTTACTGTTATGTTTCTGGCTTGATCATATCATAAAGGTCATTGATGATTATCGAATTTTCAGTGGGTACCATTTGTCAGAGCACGATATCCGTGTATCCCAATGTTTCACTTAATTAAGAGTACTAGACACCGAGATGACCCCGGGGAAGGGCACGAGACGTGTAGGTAAGCGGTCCGATATTCCAGCCAGCGGCGAGGTCACCAAAGATACTTATATTGATCGAGCCCCGGCAGGGCCAACATCGTATCTTATTGTGTGCGACCCTCGCAAAATCATAGTCTGATCATTTACAAAACGGAAATAAGGCACAGTGGGTTTTGCGTTTTGGCTTACATAATGTCACAAAATAACCATCTAACGGAATTAGCGTTTAATTCCGTCTGGCGAGAGCCGAGTAAGCAACCCAGCATCCCATTTTAGGCCTAGAGGCGCTTTAGCGTGGTCCAAACAGCGCCAAACAGCCTATGTAGGACTATGTACGAACGCGATTTCCCATTCTATTTCTTTCCTCTGCAATCATCAAAGCTTACGTAACTGTCCCAAGCTTATATAACTGTCCCACGGAACGTGCATGGCTGCGCTAGCATCAGCGCGGCTGTGTCACACTGCTGCGCTAGGCATCAGCGCGGCGGTTCACGTTGAGTGAGCGCGTTTTACGTAGTTGAGGGGAGAGTTCGGGAGCTGCAGCGCTGCACCACTGGCCCACGGAACGTGCATGGCTGCGCTAGCATCAGCGCGGCTGTGTCACACTGCTGCGCTAGCATCAGCGCGGCGGTTCACGTCGAGTGAGGGCATTGCGCATGCGGTACTACTGCCAGCGGATATGAGCTTTGCTCTTTACACCCACCTATGCTCCGCTCGGCGCTCGCCAGGGTACATACCCTGGTGATTCCTACCCTTCAGAAGCTTGGCGCTCACCAGGGTATGCACCCTGATGATTTCAGTCTTCATCTACTTTCAAGATTCCGCTCGCCAGGGTGTCTACCCTGACGATTTCGGCCCCCAGCAACTTTCCAACATTCCGATCACCGGGGTATCTACCCTGACGATTTCGGTTCCCAGCAACATTCAACATTCCGCTGGCCGGGATATCTGTCCTGACAATTCCAGTCCTGATCAAATTTCAAGATTTCGCTCGCCAGGGTACCTACCCTTACGATTACAGTCCCCAGCAACTTTCAAGGCTCCGCTCGCCAGGATACCTACCCTGACGATTTAGGTCCTCAGCAACTTTCAAGATTCCGCTCGCCAGGGTATCTACCCTGACGATTTCGGTCCTCATCAACTTTCAAGATTCCGCTCCCCGGGGTAAATACCGCGATGATTGCATGTGCCCTCTACTCGGCACTGGTGCCATGCATTGCGCTCACCAGGGAATCTACCCCGACGAGGACCCAAGCTCACTCAGTTCGTCCCGCCGCCCTTCGAGCCCAGAGCTTGTCCAGTGCGTCGTTCAGACCTCCTCTTTCACAAAATTATATTCAGAGCCACAGCTCGAATCTGTACCCTACCCCAGACCCACCCTCTCCACAGCATAGCGCGACGTGCAGCCTCCAAATGTGTCAAATCCCACAGATCTCCTCTCCACTACCTCTTCCATCTAACCGGCCTTCGCCCCGATTTCACTGAAACAATCACCCCGATTCGTAGAAGCCGCAACTGCATTGTCCCACACAACACCCACATCGAGGGCTCAAAAGAAGACGCGCTCCGTGTAGCACAGCAAGTGAACGGCACGGCTCCAGTCAGGGTATATGTCGATGGCTCCGGTTGTAAAGGCGGAATCGGAGCATCAGCAGTGCGGTACGAGGGCACGAGTGTTATCGCGGTGTGTCGTTACTACTTAGGGAGCTCCAAACGATACACAGTCCACAACGGCGAAGCCGTTGGAATTATAATGGGCATGCACTTACTACTAAATTTCACACGACAACTTACAGGCCCTACCATCATCGGCTGCGACAACCAGGCAGTCATACGAGGTCTGAACAACCAACAATCCCATTCAGGACATCACCTACTCGACCACATCCACAAGCTAGAAGAACAACTTCACGCAAAACAAGACGTCATCGCGAGATCTGCAGAACGAGCCATCGCGAACAGAAACGGCGGACCGGGAAGCTGGAAGGGATATTGCATCCAAATCAAATCTTACCGAAGAATACTATGACGCTGTTTGGCACATGAATTGAGTTGAGTGTCTCCAAGAAAGCTCGATACTGGGCCGCCAGAGGCCCGAGCAGCCATAGTAGAGTTGAGTAAGTCATTAGAACATATATAATGATAATTGAGAGGTGAAAACATATCCAAATGCCCTGATAGGTACCCACTGAGGGGATGCTGGACACCCAGAGGACGTGCAGAGGACTCCGAAGGTGCGGCCAGTGAAATTCCACTGGGACGGCAAGTTCAGTGTCCAGGCCGCCGATCCTGGTCCACCGATCGGACTTCCGTGTGGCTCCGAAATCATGCAGGAAGTTCTTTGTAGCAGATCGCTGGCATATTTTCCCCTAGCACTCCCTGTGATAGCACCAAGCACGTACCTTTGGAGAAATGAGCGATCAGGACGAACACTGCATTCTAGGTCAGCGTGGGAGTGATTTGCGAGTCAGAGAGGCCTTAAATGCAGCTATATAGAGCTCAGTACATCTAGGAAGAGCATCACTGAGGGCTGGAAAGTCGTAGGACATGAATCGAAGCAAGCGTGATGGAGCAGCGAAAACAATTGAAATATCAGTAAAAAGGCACCGATCACTGATATTTTCGGTGGATTTAGCGAGAACATCTAATTCTCCGGGAAAACCACACATGTGCCTGCACATGTGCGGCACATGTGTGAGTGGCAGTGCATGTGGTAGTGATGTGGGTGTACTGGTAACTGCAGGGACAATGCTGGACAATGCCACAATTAATTGGGCCTGGGGCCGTTGCTAGCGAGATATTAATGGCGTCATTATGCTACCACAGGCATGACATTTGGCCTTTGGACTGTCAATGAAGGGATCACTGTTGTATCGAGGGTCAGGAAGAACATTTTGCTGCAAATTAGTTGGAGATAGCAAGTTCATTCTTCATACAGGGCACAGGAAGATGAGCACCCAGTCCGTCCCGTACGGATATGTATTCGTAGTCCCATCATCCCATAAAACCCATTGAGAAGTCGGCAGAACAAACCGTAGCAAGCTCCAGAGGTGCATTCGAGAACGGCATGGGATATGTCGCCTCGGGCGGTCCGCACAGCCTGGTCTAAAAGTGTTGGTGTTTCGCCTGGATAGGCATCAGGCGGAGTGTCTGGTTCTTCTTCTTCGGAGTGCTGGGACCCTCGTCAACATCAGATGTGCCTTGTGCTAGCAGGGTCTGGTAAGTTGAGGGCACTACAAATCCAGCTCTTCTGGCAGACTTCCTCGTGCTTCTGCATGAGGGCCTCGAGCGCACGTTCCCCCCATGCCAGTAGACATTGTCCGACGTACTGAGTATGAGCCCTGTATAATAAAGGTAATGGATATAACATACAAAATTACATGCTTCGAAGGACTCACGTGTGGGCCTGAGGATCAATGAGCTTGAGGCAGCCATTCAAGTCTCGAAGGCCTACAGCCGGATGTTGAATGGGTTGCCGAAAGTTCGGATTTTTGGAATACAACTTACCTTGTGATCACGCAGGACCAGCGTATGTCGTGTGTAGATATAAGTGAAATGGGTGAAGGCGTGGAATGGCTAGTGCGATGTCGTCTGTCGGTTTCGCCCATCTCTTCATTGCCGGTGTACTTGGTTATAGCTTGGTCGTACTTCCCGCATGGGAGTAACGGTGTTGCGGCGATACACATCACAGGAGCCGGTGAGGAACCACTGCTACTGGACGGTTCTGATTGCCCACGCAGACCTCCTCCCGATAGACTTGCTCATCGACAGGTGGTGCTACCGAGAGGCGCTCAGGATAGCCACGCTACCCACGTCACACCCCCTCAACCGGACCAGCCCTTCAACACGTCGAAGAACCTGCCGAAAAGAATGCTGTCCCCCTTGCACTCCATCCTCCATGCCTACGACCTACACCCAGGGGGAATGGAGAAGATTGAGGTATGGCGGCACAGCCCGAAGTGGAGACCAAGGTTCTCCATCCATATCGCGAGCGACAAAGACACAGCCATACGAGAGGAAGCAAGAAGACGGATCAGAGATAAAGGATCTACACCGATGGGTCCGGGATCGACAAGAAGATCGGAGCGGCGGCGGTCGTATTCAGAAATGGGCAACGGAAAACTGCGCTCCGATACCAGCTAGGACCCGAAACGGAGCGCATACAGTCTACGAGGGCGAAGTGGTAGGGACTGGCCTGGGGACAGAGCTCCTAAGGACCCAAAAGCGAGCCAGATCAGCCATGTTCTTTGTTGACAATCAAGCCTGCTTACTAGGTACCCAATGGGCTGAAATCGAAGCCAGGGCACTATCTTCTGGACTGCACGCTCAAATGGAACGGGTAGTGAAGAAGCACCCCAACATACACCTGAAGATGCGGTGGATCCCAGGCCATTTCGACAACAGAGGCAACAAGGCGGTTGACGAAGAAGCAAAACAAGCAGAAAAAGGCGAGACGAGCCAAGACAAGGGCTTGCCGGCCAGGTTTAGAAGCAGGCGGGTCCTACCAACGAGCAAGTCGTCAACGAAGCAGGCATTCTATGCCAAGCTGAAGGTGCGAAGTCAACAGTCCTTCGAAAAATCCCCGCGCTACGCAAAGATGAGCAAAATAGACAAAACGATGCCATCGGACAAGTACCGCAAGCTGATCAAGACGCTCCCGCGAAAACACGCCAGCATTCTGACCCAGCTGCGCGCTGCGCAAGGGACACGCACCGCTCAAGCAGCACCTACACCGGATCAAATGTGCGGACTCACCCATACGTCCCAGCTGCGAGATGGAGCCCGAAACGACCGCGCACTCACAGGACACGCACCACTCAAGCAGCACCTACACCGGATCAAATGTGCGGACTCACCCATATGTCCCAGCTGCGAGATGGAGCCCGAAACGACCGCGCACTTCCTCATCTGGCCTCCTGGTCGGTGCTGTGTGCCGTGCAACCACCAAGCCCCGAGTGCCAGGAAAGAAGCCCCGATCCTGGGTTAGCGATATGGTCCAACTGATTACTGTGGAGGCCAAGCGCTTCCAGATGATTCCGAGAGATCGAATAGCTTTCGATGATTTTGCGGAGGGCCCATCCCGCGAGTGTTGGCAGGAGTTCATGGATGACCTGCGTAAGGAATACCATGGACAACCAGTTCGCACATATGGATGGGACAGCTACCGTAACGATGAGTATTAGCGAAATGCATGCTGATTGCCACAGGTCCCGACCCAGGTTCCTCCCAGAGCATAGCCACCTTTGTTCAGGGAAAGGCGCCAGATGGACGCTTCATCCGCCTGGATCCTGGCAAGGACAGGGAGATAAATATGATTCAGTGCTAAGGCCACTGAGGTCGGGGGAGCTTGTAACACGGCTTAATTTACTCAAGGCTGCATACTGTTTGAATTGATCATGTTTGGGGCAGTGGAAATACATTTGTACAACAGCTCTGATTTTTTTTAAAATGCATTCAAGTTTGAGCCATATAATTTCCTAGTACAGCTAAGTACTTATTGATAGTCGTGATTCGAGTTTTTTGGAAATACAACCTTTGTTTATGTTTTGTTCGCATCATGCCGTTTGCACCACCTTTGCACCACTTCGCCGCACTGGCACCGGTACCGCCATCCTCACGTTGCAAAGCTGGTCGACACACTTTCGACACCCACATCATTTGTTTCTTGTCGTCGTTCCTACCAAGATTAAGCAGTATAGGGAGACTCGAGAGAACAAGGTATTGTGATATAACACCCCAGCTGGGAATTCACATGAAGTGGAACGGTGGCGGTGGCTGGTGGTGCAAAGGTGGTGCGACCGGCATGGTGCGAACAAAACATAAACAAAGGTTGTATTTCCAAAAAACTCGAATCATGGCTATCAATAGGTACTTAGCTGTAAATGGAGTATTAGCCCGGCGCACATTATCTTCTTGCAGCATCTCCATCAATTCAGTTTCCTGTGGCTTACAAAACGGCTGGATAATCCGCACGCAAATACAAAGGTCTCACGGGAGGCCCATTGCGGCCGAGTCAGTGCGCGCGGAGAGACGCACAGGCGCAGCCACAATGGTTCTCACGGGGGGGGCACATTGGGCCCGAAGCAGCGCGCAAGCACAGCCATCTTGTTTTCGCGAGCCCCTACCAAGATACTGGGGGGAGGCAAGCTCCCCCAATAATGTATAAATAGTATGTACAGCACTTTTCAGCCTATCACCGGAATCGTGCTGGATGAGATATGCAAAAATCTGCACGATTCAGCAAAAAGTGCTTCGGACCCCGGAAGTAGGTGACCATCATCATCATTTTAGGAGTCTAGGACCCTATTTTATGTATCAAGGTTTTGCACCCCTCTTGGTCTGATCAGTTAATTGATTGCATTATGTACGCTACTAAGGATCTGACATGCCAGTGCCGGCTGCGGCTTATAGTCTTGGCACGTTTTTACTAGCCGTGGGGATAATTGTCACGACTCGCCTCAAACCCCCACCAACAACTTGACCCAATGGTTACTACGGGCCATCGTGAGTAGTACTTCTTCACATGCATGCGCCTCTGACCACCCTCAAACAGACAACCACTCGTTCAAGTCCCGTTCGTTTGAAGGGCGGCAAAGCCACCTTGCCCCATCCAACTCCCAGCTTCGCTCGATGCATGGGACCAACGGGGGTTTGCCAATCGTGCAGACAGAGGTGGGGTCATTCGACTTTGGGGTGCTTCTATACAGGGCCACCCTCGAGGAAATTGTGATTGCGAGGCAGAATGTGATCGGCAATGTTCACGAATTGGGGTCGGAGGCGCCATCCGACTCCCCAGTCCAATCCCCCATCGCGGCTGCGACACCAACCATTACGCCGGCCCATAACGCTCCTCCTTACTCAAAGGCTTGCCCCATCAACATCCCAACCACCATGGCAACACCTCCCATCTCCCCTCCACCACCGTTTGTTCCGCCCGCTCGCCAGACCTCTACCATATCGGCAGAGAAGGCATGGCGTCGTGACAAGGAGAGGAAGCGGCGTATCCGCAAGAAGCAACAGCTGCACACGTCCTCCAGCCAAGGTATCTTGGCTGCCAACCCCCGACTTGTTCAACGGTGCCTCACTGCCGCACTCACCTCGCCGCTGCCCTCGAGAGACTTTCTTGCGAGCAAAATGCCACATGCTGCTACCGGGTATTTGGGACTACCACAAAAGATTGAGTTCAGGGACTTTGGCCTGCAGGAGCTAGTGGGTGAGGGCTCGAAGTACGGATTCGAATTGAGGCGTTGTGTCGGCAGGTAAATACAACCTCGCCTTCCTTCCATCCAGCTGGCCGCTCATCATATTCCACAGTGCGTCGCTGCCGATCCCTGACAATTCTGGACGCATCATTGCCGTGTGCGTCCCACAACCCAAAGGTGCATCCTGGTCTGATACCAATGCGAAGGCTGCAGAGGCCATCGAAGCTGGTCGCAGGGACTGTACCTTTCCACCTAAGACTTCAACTGATGAACATCGTCGGGGTCCATTTCCTGCATTAGCGACAGGGGTTTCTTATGGCGGCGGTCAGACGGTAAGTTTCCTGGATTTGCCAACTGGGAACCTCATCTGATAAGTTGCAGATACCTGGAAACCTTTGTCACTCAGAAGGTAACCGCGCAGCCCTGGACAAACTGCTGCAAAATGAGGCTATCAAAAAAATAGCAGGTCATGCCTCAGGTAGGTGAATCCCAAAATCCATAGGATAGCGTTCACTGACTTCCTATGGAGCTGCCTTTGCCATCTGGGCCCCACGCGTCCACCAGTATTTTCACGAACGACTCGGGCGCCTCTTCGCCCGCTATCCTGGCCTCCGCCAGAACTTCTCCAACAGCGTTTTCCCGTGCGCCACCTTCAATTTTGGGCCAAAGACCGTTTGCTTTCCGCACAAGGATGCCAACAACCTTCCATTCGGCTGGTGTGCCATCACTGCCCTTGGGGATTATGATCCAACGCATGGAGGGCACCTTGTTTTGTGGGATCTGGGGCTGGTGATCGAGTTTCCTCCTGGAACGACCATTCTCATCCCCTCAGCATCCTTACGCCACTCCAACGTTGGCATTCAGGGCGGTGAAACCCGCTATTCTTTCACTCAATATGCTGCGGGCGGACTGTTCCGCTGGGTCGACCACGGATTTCAGAAGGAGTACCAATACAAAGTGGGATGGTCAAAAGGTCGTAGCATGGAAGAAGAGGCAGTGGCACAACGGCGCTGGGAGGAGGGCATCAAGCTATTCTCAACATTGGATGAGCTCCGTACCATCGACAGGACTTCCATGCTACCTCTCGTTGTCCCTTGAATGGATAGTGATGTATTTTGAATGGTGAAGAGATAAGGCTGAGCTTTCTGATTGATAAATGGCGGCAGCATGTTCATCTCAAGATGTGACCACCCCAATAGTGCATTCGCGACGACGATTACATTGATTGGGGGAGCTTGCCTCGCCCTAATTTCTTATGCTTACCAATCCACGAAACCACGCTGACCAATCCTCGCGCAGCCTTTGTATTCGGACTCTCGGACTTTGTACCTACTTCAAACCCTGCCCACCACCGCCACCTGCTTATGAAGTTTGTCTGTTTCTTGAGCATTCCGCCCTTGAACATCCGGCTTTTAGATATCTGAGCATTAAATTGAAGTGATTAAGACCAAGTGAGACTATTTCTGTGCCGTCACTGACTCTGTAAAATGCCCTATTTCGCTATCTTGACCTATGCTTACTGACTTTCCCACTGCTTTGGGTCTTTGCACCTGCTTTGGCAGTCTCGGCTAAGTTTGCACAGATCTAAATACATTCAATATCTTACAGTCCTATTCTCCTTCCCCCCCCCCTCAATTCATCGCCAATTTCACTTAAATTCTAGATTTCCTTGTATAAACTCAGCTGATTTTCGCATTTTTAGGTTTTTCCACCTGTTCATCAGTCTAGACTCTTCCATACCACATTGCATAAGATACGCCTGTCATGCACCGACCAGCCTCTGCAGCCATAGACGAGCTCGAGATCCATAATGCGTGACGGTATTAAGCAGAACGAAGCCGCGACATGATCATGTCGCGTCTCGATCACGTACCATTCTCGATTTCACCCAAGCACATCTTTTGTTCACTACACTCGCAAATCTTCACCGTCCCCCTAGATTTTTTTTACCCCATGTATTCATAACCCAATGAAGCTGCTGCCTTTTATCCGAGCTCTTCAAACGCTTTCGGGCTATTCAGTGCCCATCTGAATGCCCATATTCCCGCCAATGCTCACCAATATTAGCTAGAATTTATCCTGTTGTGCTTTAAAAACAGCAAGGGTACTCTATTGGGCTATTCCGAGTGATTTATATGATATACACTTTCTCTTCCATCGAAGTTGTGCTCTGGGGGAAAGATTTGAGGATATTCACACTTCCGAGATCCAAAAGCTTACGTCAGAGTTTGACCTCCCTATGCAAGGGCGCGCTTACCACAGGACTAGGCGCGGGCTACATCGGATCAGAAGGTAAAAGGCACCGGCACCTATAAACAAGGCTAAACCACAACCACCATCCCATCCTATCCCATGAGCACAAAATCCCGAAGCCGCTCCTCTGCAAAGAAGGGTGTGCGAAGAAGGGTGGAACCCACACCGACTACAAGGACATGGTCCCGACTGGACCACTGGCAGTCAGTCAAGTATGGGGGTGAGGCTTACAGGGTCGGAGACATGTATGTCGGCTCTTGCTCGGGTTCCTGTTCCAGTGACTTATACCATACTTTTAGCGTGAACCTGGCTCATGACAGTCTTGACAGCCAGGACCTTTGGGACGCACGGATCACTGGCATAGGGAAAAAAGTCACCCAATCTGGTACATTCACCTGGCTGAGGGTGAATTGGTTCTATACCGCTCAACAAATAAATGACCTGAAGGCCTACTCCAATGCAGACTGGTAAGGCACATTCTCCACTCTCACATGGCATGGTCACACCTGGGCACACAGGGACATCACTGCCATTGCTCCCAGGGAGCGGGTGTACTCAAACCACGAAGGCTTTGTATCTATCGGGTCGGCCGAGGGTGAGCATGTTCTCAAACAGATCAGAAATTCCTTCAACAAAGACAAAAATATTCAGGGGTTTCTGACCTGGTGCAATTTGACGAACGGAAGGCAGATATACGTGAGATCACCGGGATCTACTACCGGTGGGCCATTGACATCAAGGGTGGCACATTCCAGGTGAGCACTAGGGCCCCGTGACGTATTTCAAGGAGTATTGGGACTGAAAGGGGCTCCCCAGGATCAGCATTTCAGTTGCAAACCTAAATGCCCTCTCAAAGGGATCTATAAGCCCGATCGGATGAGACAAAGATACTGCCAGAAATGCCTGATTTGGTATCATCTTGGCTGTGTGAAACTTGTCCCGGACGAGCAGGCCATCGCAACGGAGGCCATAGCCGGAACGTCGTCAGAGGATGACAGACTGGACAGTCTCATTCGTCTTCCAATCGAAAGAGGGTTCCTTGCAGGGATAGCAGGTAATGGGCAGGTGCAGCTGGCCCTACGAGATCATGCAAAGAAGGGACAGCCTTTGGTAGGGAATCAGGAGTTCACTACCCGCTACCTGGCGCTCTTTGCAGGGAGGGAGATGTATCACTGCCCTGAAGAGCATCTAGTCATATAGTATTACTGTTTTTGGAATCAATGACACGGTTTCCTAGTTGCACATAAAAAGTATTTTTAAGGCATTGGAATAGGCTATCCAGGACATACTACAGGGCCTTGTGTTGGAATTCTCGGGAAACACGATCGAGAGAACGGCGATCGTGAACACTAAGATAATTGGGCGGGACCGTTGGAAACTGGTAAGGAGAAGGCTATGCTAAAACACAAACTCAGGAATAAGTTTTCGGTCTAATTATTGTCGTTTGCAGAAGAGTTGGCCGCGGCGGTTTCGCGCGTCTTTTTGGCACTTTCCGACTCAAATCTTGCGGGGCTCATAACTCAACAACGCGGGCTCCGATTGACACAAGTAGATAGTGAAAACAACGCTATTTTTTGAAGGCTAGACAGCCCCGTAGTTGGTTAGACGCGGGAGTGAGCACGTGAAATGTGACTGGGCCGTGGTCAATTTGGACCAATTTTCGAGCATGTACGCGATATCTCTACAAGTACACCTCGGATTCATGTGAACCAAAGATGGAATTTCATGGGAAAGTAAGGGGCTAATCGGGGCGCATATCGCCGATCCGACCTTCAAGCTCAAACTTCTGCTGACTAGTTTGCAGGTTCAGACTTGCTTGTGAACAAACTTCCCTTGGGTTTGAAATGGTAATGCAATACATATGTTTTTTTAAAGAATAGCGAAAAATCAAGGTTACAAATACCGTGAATAGATAAGATAAGAGAGAGAGAAACATATGTATATGATACACAGTCGCTTCATATGCTCCCTAGGAAATGGGAAGGAGCTTCAGATGGCTGGTGATGAGCTTAGGGTCATAATTATTTGGTGATGTGCTTTCTCGTCAGTCTTCACTATCGTAATACTCTTCATCTTTGTCCCATCTATTTTCTTCGTCATAGGTGTCCTCATCGTCTGCTTCCCTGCCCTCCTCCTCCTCCTCCTCCTCCGCTGCTGCTTTCATGACAAAACCAAGTTCTGTCCCCCTCTCCACCTCTTTGCTCTCCTCCATCCGGATAGCCTTTGCTGATTGATGGCCAACTATCAAATGTAAGCATTAGGTCAGGCACTCCATATGCCTGCTGCACGTACTGCTTAAGATCTTTTTGCCACGACTTGTGCGGGTGGGAGTTTTCAACCCTTGCTTGCCGATTTTCATCATTTCACCACCGTCATTGTAGATTTTCAACAGTACGACCTTGCCGGGTGTTACCTTGCTTGCTAGGAAAGGATATGATTGTCAGGCAGGGATGCATGGTTTTGCTGTTTCACTTACCACTTGACAAGAAGTCGATATGTGGAACTTGCCTTTCGGCATGCGGGATGCCCACTGTGGAGAGCATCCTTGTAACACCGGAAGGCATTCTTGTATGTCCAGGTAACAGGATAGCATGACTGGTGCCCCTGCTTGTTAGGGACGGCGATTGGTCGATTAAGGAGCTGGGCATCCCCTTGCGGTTGGACCTTGTGGCTTGAGCCACCGTCACTTGGTACCGTTGTGTGCGGGTGGGAGTTTCCGATCCTTGCGTGCTGATTGTCATCATTTCACCACCTTTATTGTAGTTTTTCAACAGCACCGCCTTGCCGGGCGTTACCTTACTTGCTAGGAAAGGAGACCATCGTCAGGCAGGGGTGCATGCTCTTGCCGTTCCACTTACCGCTTGACAAGAAGTCGATATGTGGAACTTGCCTTTCGGCATGCGGCAATCCCACTGTGGAGAGCATCCTTGTAAAACCGGAAGGTGTCCCCGGATTTCCTGGGGAAATCGTAGCTTGGGTGGGGGTTGAGATACTTGCTAGGGACGGTGATTTCTCTGTCCTGCGATGGCCAACTAGGAAATCTAAGCATCAAGTGAGGAACTACATATGCTAGCTGCACTGACCGCTTGTGATCTTCCTGCCACGGCCTGCGTGGGTAGGAGTTTGAGACCCATTCTGACCGATTGTCATCAATGTACCATCTTTGTTAGCAATTTTCAACAGTACGGGCTTGCTAGGGGCTGCCCTATTTGCTAAGAAAGGGAATCGCTGTGTCAACCTGTGGTGCATGCCCTTGCAGTTCCACTTACAATTTGACATGAGATTGATATGCGGAACTGGCCTTGGAGCATTTGTAGCGCCTACAGTGGAGGCCACCCTCGTGGAGCCAGCAAGTGTTTGAGAAGTTCCTGGGAAAATCATGTGTTATTCCATATTACAATAATCGAAGGAGAATGTTTTCGAATACCATTCTTGGGCAAGATGCCCCATTCACCCTGATCATCCACCTGGAAATTCTGGGACCGGGCATCTGTCCAAGCATGGTATAGATTCACTTTGGAATGCATGGTGCTTCCTGGTGCTGATTCATCAAGCAAAGGTAATTGCTGAGGCAGGCCGGGGCGCACTCTGACCAGAGGGTCCTTTCCTGGCATTTGAGGGGTCTCCTTAGTGGTCAGATTTGTCTGGTCGACGGGGATGCCCTTCTTGCGGATGGGAGGTATGCGAGCATTTTTAGAGGGTCCGGAACGTGCCTTCACCGGTTTTTGCTTCTGGCTTGGTTTGGTAGTTTCAACCCTGTTAGGCTCCGGATAAAGCTGAAGGATGGTCCTCTCTATAACGATGTTGGAGGCCTTGGCACGGGGGCCTTGCTGGGATTGATCCATTTTACCCTTGGGCCCGATTGAATCAAGTCGGAAGTAGAAGGAGTTAACTTGGAAAAGTATATCACCTGCCTTGACCTTCCATAGCTGTTTCCCTGGAACTGTGACAGGCAGGCACTGTAGGTCAAGGAAGATCTTTGTCAATGCCTTCTCCATATCCTCTGCCAGCTCTTGATCGTCCTTCCATGCCCGATGATAGTTTCTGAGGTATCCAAATTTGATAAAGGGGGTATAAACGGTCTTCTGCTTGAGCTTTGATGATGGCTTGGGGAAGAATATGCCTAGCTGCTCCGGAAAGCTTTTGCTTGCCACTCCTGGCTTCCTGCCAGGCACGTTGCTGCTGGAAGGTACAAACATGGGGTTGATGACTACTTTTTTTATCCCGACGACGGTCCAGATATTCATGGCTTGTTCCAGAGTCTCCGGGGCTGGGATTCCCGCCATAAGCACTTGCGGTCTGAGGGTTCCAAGATACTCCCTAGTAAATCGGATGAATAGACTTACTACCACCTCGTCAACTGCATCGCCCCAGGCCACGTCGTAAGGCCACGGTGTAACCAGCTCCTCGGGGTTCTTGGACATCCCGAGAACCCACTCCGCCCACGAGGGGGTTCTGCCTAGGGGGAATTCCCTCACGTCTGTCCATCTAGCTGCTGCTTGGACCGCCATAGGTCTTCTTCTAATGACCTTGACGTGCTTTTCATAATAGGCATTGCACACAGCATCATCGACAGGTTCAATGTCTGCGATAAGACAGGCATCAAGGTCCAGCGAATGCAGGAAGAAGATCCCAAATCTCTCGGAGTTGAGCTCAAAGGAGAGGTCAATGAAGGCCCTCTTCAAATGCGGCAAGCGGGTCACGGGCGCGTGACAGACGCTCCGTATCAAATGCATTATAAGAGTGCTGGTGAGCCCATAATTGCTCGGCCTTATAGCTGCCATGCGACGTTGGATGGCTGCCAGGGCAAGCAGCCGGCGCTGGTTGAACTGGAAGAAGGTCTTGGAAGCCACCCAGGTTATTGGATGGTCTTGGCTGTATGCTTTCATCTGGAGGCTCGGATCAGGTATACTAACAGGCTGGTAGAAGCAGCTTAAACTCACCAATTCCTCTGCGTTTCGAATGATCTCGACTATGGCGGTTGCGCTGCCCCTAAGCTCTTCTCTACATCCATGCGAGTGATCCTTCAGCTGTGCGCCTTGCATCATCTTGCTGTAATCTTCAATAGATTGGGTGAACTTGTGGTTGACCTGATAGGCGTCGCTGTCCTCGCAGAAGCTGTCGTGACCACCCCGTATCCTTCTTACTGCTTCGTAGGTGAGATTGTATGTGGAGCGGAAAACAAGTTGCACCAACGAGGCCCGAACCTTTCCCATCTCTGACTGACATCCCCCATGTGCAGGCATTGTATTGGTCGGGTAAACCGTGGGCTTGTTCATACCCGCAGCCCCATAAGAATTGACGAGGTAATCCATTTCCCACATGCCGACCACGGGAGCCATGCCGGAGCCAGGCCGGTTGGGGTGGAAGCCCATGCCGAGGTCCATGATTATCTGGCCATTCTCCCTTTTCTGTAGCTCATCAAATTGCAGAAACGGAAACTGAGTCTGGAGCTGACGGTAGGGATCTGGAAGGTTGGTCCCAAGGACGTGGTGGGTCGTTGCTTTGATCGCTTTGGCTTCCGTGACGAAAAAGAAGGATTTGAATGCCTCGAACATATATCCTTCCGAGTCCTGCCTGCATAGATCGGTCAGGATGATTCGCATCGCCCTTTGCAACTCCTCTACATCCCGCACCGTGGCAGTCTTACGCTTTCCCGAGTAGTTGGAACTCAGCGCTGCCTTCCACCGCCATTCATCGGAACAGTAGTTGTTATACATATCCCGCTCTTTGCCCTCTGCTCCCCTGATGGCGGGATACACGACGCGGTCCAGGAAGATGGTGTGAAGCTCCCAAGGAATGCAATTTGTACTTCGCTTTGTTTGGGGATTCTGGTGCTTCATCCGGGGAAACACTATCATGATTTCAAACGGTCGTCCCAGCCTCAACCGACACTACCACCGATGCTAGTCCTCATAAGTGGTAAGAGTCCATTGTCTTCTCAAATTATTGTGCGTTCTCTGAGGGGGAGACAAGGTCCCGAGGGATGTCCCCACAAGAGGTCGTTCCTGGGGCCTACGACGGGGGGGAAGGAGCACACTAGGTCTAAGGTGGTCGTTAGGAATGAGACTAAGGCCCAGTCAGTCCAGTAACTATCTGTTCTAGTTTCCAAAGCTTCGTAGCGTCTGCCGGGTCCTCGAATCCTTAGTAAAGGAGGACGGTGCGTGTTCTTCCTTCAACCTCCTGAGTGACCCCTTTAGATGGCTACCTTTGTGCAGGCTCCCTCGACTCCTGGTGTCGTTTCTAAGCCTCCTAAGGACACAGTCGAGACGTATGGTGGGTAGTGGGTGCGTCCACCGTAAGTCGGGTGGTAGCGGACGTCTACTCGGATGGGAATATGGGTCGTAATATGCGCCATACATAACCTACGCCTGGAACCGTCTGGTGGTAACTTACTAAATGAACGTGGGTTGTCTTCGTCCGGACGAACGAGTCCGTTCGTGTACCCATGGACAGTAGTTACAGTAACTGTGCCACCCCGTATCTCATACCTACCTACGAGTGCACCACCTGTCTAAAGAATAAGTCCTTACCTACTATCGTTCCTTATGGTCGGGTCAGCACATAGATAGGTAATGTCGATAATACCGAACATACCCTGGGGATCTGGACCTATTGAGGCTCTACGTCGTAAAGGCCTTCCACGATACGGACCTCTTTTCGCACCGGTCACGGAGTTTCGGACACCACAAACAACAAATACTGCGAGTCAGATTCGTGAAAAAAGAAACGCCGGAGCTGATACCATCTTCTCGGTAGGAGTGAACCCCATCTGTAACCAGGGCTCGTCCCGGGCTACTTCTAGTTACCCTGCGGGATGCCTAAACCGTCTCCCACCGGTCCGACGACCCGGCCCTACCCTAGGGACCCGGAAGGGACACCGCTCCGAAATTGACCTTTGTCCACCCCGTAAGTTCTACATAACAGACACGCTCCAATTGGCACAACGTCTTGCCGATACTGACACCCCGGAACCGCCGTCTGGAGCCAGCCATGCGTTAAGCAGCCCCTAACGGAAACCCGTCCCTATTGGAAGGACATTACGGATACTCCGGGACGCGTGTGCTGTGGGCGTACGTTTACGATAGACGTTAGACGAGACCTTAGCTGGTCTCGTAGCGCCAGATGTTGTCGACGTTCCCCCTACCAGTTCTAACCCCGCTCCTAACCCAATGTCCTGAACTATACACGGAATGTGTCTGCCCGGAGTACCCGTTAGGTCGTATGGCCTTTTACCTCGCCCGAGACCGTGTCCGTTTCCTTTGGACAGGAGCCACGGTCCTTGTCGCGTTTTCCCGAAGTCCTTTCGTCGCCCGTCACTAATGTTTGTTCTTGCCGAGACTGCCGCTCTAGCCCTCGTTGTTCAGTCTTTACCTTTTCAGGCTCAGGCTCTTGCTCCCCCTCCTTCAATAATATCTCCTGTTTAACTTGGGTGGTACGGAAGGATAGTCTCTACTAGTGTAACGTATAGGGTGCCCGCCAGGGCCCTTCGACGAGGTTACGTTTCCTCCACCGGAGGACCAGCCACGACACACGGCACGTTGGTGGTTCGGGGCTCACGGTCCTTTCTTCGGGGCTAGGACCCAATCGCTATACCAGGTTGACTAATGACACCTCCGGTTCGCGAAGGTCTACTAAGGCCCTCTAGCTTATCGAAAGCTACTAAAACGCCTCCCGGGTAGGGCGCTCGCAACCGTCCTCAAGTACCTACTTATATCGGATGAAGGCCACGTCGTCGGATGAACCCTAACCGCTGGTCGTCCCGCCAGCTATAAGCTCGAGAAGCCCCTGGTGCCTATGGCAAATCTCGCGTTTAAACGGGACTAAAAACAGCTACTGGTCGGTGTCTTCCACCACCTTGTGCGGGACGGGACGCATTCCTTATGGTACCTGTTGGTCAAGTGTGTATACCTACCCTGTCTATGGCATTGCTACTCATACTCGCTCTACGACTAACGGCGTCCAGGACTGGGTCCAAGGAGGGTCTCGTATCGGTGGAAACAAGTCCCTTTCCGCGGTCTACCTGCGAAGTAGGCGGACCTAGGTCCGTTCCTGTCCCTCTATTAATTACACTTCCTGTACTTCAAGAGCTAGCTATAACTGTCGTAGTAGTAGTGGAGCGTGTTCAACGTATAGTAGCCACCGTCGAACCTCCACCTACACGAGGGGTTGCGGGCGTTGCTTCGGGGGTACTCGTTCTCGTTGGTGTGGATGCAGGTCGAGGATGGAGGTGCTCCTGTCCGACTCTAACTACGATTAGGTCCAGCGGCGAGAAGAACCACCAGGGACTGCCACAGACGGCGGTCGGAAGGGGTGCGAGCGAAACCGTTCTAGT
>KV417514.1:62958-77053 GCA_001630335.1 Athelia psychrophila | reverse complement strand
TAAGGGTGTCCATTGGCGCCGTCGGGCTCGGATATGCCAGAAGCATTGAATCTGGGCACGCCGCCAGACGCCGCCATGGGTGTAGCACTGTCGGCGGCAGGGCTGCGAGGGCGAGTGACGGGCAACGGCAGGGGCGGGGGGTGCAGTTTATAAGCTGAACTCCGGATGAAAGAACCCATCAACCGTCTCCAACACACATCATACATATGAATACATGAAATATATATATCAAGGACCGAGAGATACCCGTCAAACTATACGTTCTTTCTTATACCAAAATGGGAGTCTTGGTGTCGTACGGCGGTTCGAGCACTTACCTCACCATTTTCTTAATGTAATCTCGAATCAATCATATATGTACGTCCACATAGATGATGCACATCCAGTAAGTACGCGCACGTATCCACACCCAGGCCGCCATTCCCGCGCCATCCCTAGCACGTACCCTCGTGTACACCCCGGTCCTTCGCCATGTACCCTGCCTACACGTTCGACACACACCTGTACACGCCCCCGTCCCACAGAGGTACGCACCGCCGACCGTGGGCCGCTCGTCCACCCGACTAACACACCTCTGACGACACGCCAGACACACACTCGGCTGACAGGACGCGCACCGCCGACCAACGCCCGTCGCTCGCCCGTATGTATCCACGACGCACACAGGCGCGCAGTACTTCCGCCCGTACCCACGGCCGACCCAATAATCAGAGCCTAGCGAAGACTTATTTACATTGCCTGAAAGGGATTAAGGTCAAGGTATTATTGGCAGTGTAGGCGAGGGAGAAATTCAAGCTAACATAGCTTGGCAGACAGGGGCGCCATCACGTAGCTAAGCAGCTACATAATATGTGAGGATCAGGTGATGGTGCTTGGCACTTGCTCCCAAGTGTCCCGAGAGAGTCGGTGCTGTCACCGCTGTTGACAAGGGGGCTGTGTTGTTGATTGAAATGAGTCCCCATTTAGCTACTTGG
Source organism: Athelia psychrophila (assembly GCA_001630335.1). Taxonomy (NCBI): domain Eukaryota; kingdom Fungi; phylum Basidiomycota; class Agaricomycetes; order Atheliales; family Atheliaceae; genus Athelia; species Athelia psychrophila. The sequence continues at coordinate 76,079 of KV417514.1, read as the reverse complement.
GTGAGAATGGTACACAGCCAAAGCCTTATTTGGAATGGACCTGTACACATTACCTCTACAGCTTTTCCCTTTTCTTAAGATCTTGCTTACCCCCCACAAACACCTGGTGTACCTTGTCCATGATGAATCTGCACGATTTCGGCTTTATGGAATCCAAAGTGAGCAGTGGCTTAGGTTCTCGACATAGCTCCATCAACACCCTAACCCCGTCTGGCCAGGCCTTTCTGCCACTAACACTTTGACGAGGAGTATGCCAGGGTAGGCAGTCCTACCGGGACTGCCATCACCATTGTCCGTTTCGCCAATGTAGCCAGCACCCTCACCGCTATGTTGTCTATTTCCGTTGTTGGTTGTGAATGGTTGGGTGTTCGGAAGATTATCCCACATCAGTGTGTGAAGATTGAAATCCCCAATTGAAACCATGCTGATCACTATGGTTGGGTTTGTCTCCATGTGGACTGCAATCCGCAGCATCGAGATTCACTATGAGTACCCTTACCTCCTCCCTCTGCCTATAAATCACTTGCCATATTCAACGGTACATCTGCTGCTAGCAAAGCCTTTCAAGAATAAGGGATTCTTTATTCTTAAATGGGCTTTGCTGGCAGCAGATGATCGATTGAATATGGCAAGCAACGTACAGGCAGAGGGAGGAGGTAAGGGTAGTCCTTGTGGATCTCGATATTGCGATGGCAATCCACATGGAGACAAACCCAACTCAAGGCCCTGCTTATCTTCATCGGACAGGCAGGGCATTTTGGCGAAACATACGGGATGATGGTGATGCCAGAGTCACAACAAAAGAAGGGGAAGAAGACGGAGGAATGAGAAATGAGTGAGGCAGGCGGCCAAGTCATGAATGCCGGACAAAAAAGACTCTTGGTTTTGGCTTTACACATTGACTCTGTGCACGCGTGTACATCTACAACTCTCATTTGAGACGACAAGTCCAATAGTGGGTCGCCCAGATGTATCGCAAGATTTATCGCAGGATATATCGCAAGACGTAATGAGGAACGAGAGATTAGAAGTGATCTAGCAAGGCACTGGCGTTCTCGTCAGCAGATAATCTCAAGATAATTGGTCTTAGAGAAGGTATTCTTTCGTGCAATGAACAGGGTCTCTAAGACCGTGGGATCATCTAGAAACTGTAACATCTCGGGTAAGGATAATATATCATATTTCACGGGCCCTACAGACATCTAGGGACTACATAAACTACAATTGATGCTAATCCAAAATTACTGACCTGAAAGTCGAGAGCCCATAGCAGTGGGCGGTGACGGCGGCGGGCGGCGAGCGCGAGCGGCGGGAGACAGCGCCGAGCACCCGAGACGCGATCGGAAACAGTACCAGTGCCGCCGCTGCATGATCAGAGGTCGAGTACATAATGATATTGTGCCGACAGTCGGCAAGGACATGTGCGCCGAAGTCTATTTATAATAATATATACAGAGGATGTAGCAAAGTAGAGGAGGAATGCCTGGTGATATTGCTGAGTCGTAGAGATGTGGCGTGAAGGCTTATTAGCCTTGGCAGCGCACTGCGCAACCAAGGCTTATTAGCGTGGGATGTGTTGTCACACAGGTGCCTTGTCTCGCACCCATCCGTTAGGATACGGCTGCAGCATAATCCGATATGCAACGCACCTAACAATTCACGCATGAGTTGGCGGGCTTGAGTAGCAACTTTATCTCTGTCGTTATTCGACGGCAGTCCAGTCAATGCTGCTGCTGGTGACGACGACGATGACGATGACGTCGACGTCGACGACATGTTTGCCTTCGGTGCTGGAAGAAAGGTCGTCGTCCCCCAAATCGTGCTTTGACGATGGCTTTCCTCGTGTGTTGACTAAAATATGCGAGACTGTCAGCAAAGTATATCGAGAATGGCTAATGGATGCGCTTACAAGGCCCAACTGATCGCATATGGAATTGGAAGTCGTGCTCCAAGCAAGCAACCTCGGCCTGTGGAGACGTTGAGCTGAGCACATAGAATATCTAGAATAAATCACGTACGCGTTTTGACAGGCTTCTCATCAGAGCGTTGAAGACCTTCTTGCGCCTCCCGATTGTAGTCCCCTTTCCCTTTTCTTCGATATGGCGGCGTACTCTGCGAAGAGCTCGAGGGCGTAATCAAGCTCTGCTGGGCTGAAGCCGTCCTGGAACGCTTTCCAGGACTTCGAGCGCATTTGCTGCTGTTGTACCGGGCTGAGTGCGTCAAAGCCCTCGACGGTGAGCTGGATGTGTTCAAGCTCGCGCTTTTTGTGCTCCGGGTGATGGTGCATCCGGGTTTAAGTATTCCAAGGGTATTCTCCGCCAAGTTTCAAACCATGGCGCTTCAGGTAGCCTTTGACCGTGCGCGCGAATGAGACACCGTGTCCTTCGCCGAAAGACTGGAAAGTGGCATCAATGTCTCGGTAGATGAGATGCTGAGGCCTACCGGTAAGAATATCATGGCACACCCCGTGAAACACGGCGAAAAGTATCACGATAAACGCGTCAGTCCACGGGTATCGAAAATTGTGATATATCACTGAACTCACACAGCGGGCAGACCACAATAAAATTGCCTTTTACACTGCATTTTTCAGGCCATTTTATATTTGTTGTAAATAATGACGTAAAGAATAATGACGTAAAGGCTTGATTTACGCTTGAAGTGAGCTGGTGCTTTATACTTCATTCTCCATTCAATGTATAAAATCTGATAACAATAGGAGTTCCACCTGACGCGGAAATTCCTCATTTCCCAGGTCTAAAATTGTATAGCGTGTGAAACTAAATTTTACTTCAACAATAAATATCGTCCATAATACATATGGCAACATTACATTAAGCGCACGACCATCGTAAGCCCATCACACGATGGTCGCTGAGCCATCGTGCGCCTATCGTGCGCCTATTGTGCGCCTATCGTGTACGCATCGCGGGGAGGGGGGGTGACAAAAGAAATGGCAGAGCAAGGGGCAAAAACGAAGAAGCCGCTGACAATCTTGCCCAGCATCAAGCATATGAACTCGCGGAAGACGTGCCAATGTAATGATTTAAATAGCACATCACTCATTTTGGACAGGTATAAAAGCGCATGTAGGCTTTTCTCAGTTGTTTTAACATGCCCTGAACTGGTAAACGAGCACTCCTGCAATGTTCTACATTATTTTACAAGAAAATGCTTGGATTCCGCTAGATAAACCATAAAATGGCTCTAAGGCCGCTACCGAGTGAATAGGACGAGACACGCGAACATCGATATCGGTGCGTCGCCATGGACACATGAATATGATCCAACGCGTGTGGCGTCACTGAGATTAGATAGCTCAACTTGGTATCTTTCTACCACTGACTATCCGTAGAAGCACCTACAGTCGCCATCAGAGGGTGCCTATATACCTTGTTGATAGGGACTGAAACTGAGGCGAAGCTAGAGCGATGAGTGTGGACCAGGTAAGCGCCGACTGAGGATTTACCGACGACTTGTTGAGACTTACTTGTAGTCTTTGTAGTCCCTCGCCGCAAGCTTCTTTGAATCAGAGACGTTGTTATGGAATTTTCGGATGGTGTCACGTCCAAAAGTCGGTACGCTGCGGAACCTAAGAACGAGGTCAGTTGAGGAGCATCAATAGAATGACTCAGAGATAGAGTAATTGAAAATACTGATGGCGGCCTTTGAGTGGTCTGCGTTGGACCCACTACTCAACATTAGCGATTAAGGTGGTCTGCGTTGGACCCACTACTCAACGTTAGCGATTAGGTGATATCAGTGGAGGGCTCGAGTTCTGACAAGGAATCCTCCAGTCGGTCAATGTTACGATGGTGGTGGCAGCTAACAAGGAGAAATCCATATATATTGCACGTGCTTCGGGTGACTGGACCTCAAATTCGAGCCGCGCGCCACAGATCCTTTTGAATACGCGCTTCACTTATATTTAACGTTGCGCCAACTTACGGTAGACGTACAACTACGTTGTATGTTAATTTATGGACCGCGCGTGTCTTTGGCAGGGTTGGAGCAGGTTGGATATGCTTGTCAACCTTTGTTGAGCATAAATCATCAAGAAAATGTATTTCCTGATATATCCGACCACTGTTTGTAGCTATTTTCGCCACATTAAGAGGTTGTTTTCTATTATGAACCCTCCATTATCTTAAAGAAACTGCTTTCAGTTCTTTGTTCAATTTCACCGCAGGCTTCGCGAGTAACTTCTTGCGCTGTGATCTGCTGAATGTTTCAGCCCAGGCATGAACGAGATCGCTACAAAAGTGAATCAGTTTTATAGATTTTTCTCTACTCCGTGTTGACTGGGACGCACATGTGATTGAATATTCCATTTGAAACCTTATAGACCTTATCCTCGCACCACGGACATTGAAACGGAACAGCGACTGTTCTGACATTCACCGTGGGCTTAACCTTCTGTGAATGAATGCTCTCGTGAAACTACCGCAGGCTAATATGATTTTTTTGCAATCACATACCTCTTCGCTGAGATTGGAAACTGTCGGATTGGGCTTAGAGACCCCATGCACAGAAAGAACGTCCGTCGGACGTTCTAGAGTCAGTGCAGATGGTCCCTGTAGCAGTCTTGGAATCTCTTGCAAGGCATACATGGTCGTCAGTTTGATCTGCAATATATCCCGCTTCCACGGTTCTACTTCCTCGTCTGTGTTCTCAAGCCGAAACTCCTTGGTGAGTTCGACACAGGTCGGGACACTCGCAGGATGTATGAGATCGCAGGCGACCTTGATGGAGTCTTCCTGGTTGCTCACCTAAGAAGATTGAGCACTTCTATGCCAAAGTGGTGGGTCAACACTGACCTGATGAGCGCACCCGGCCGGTATGATGACCATTTGACCTGCTATTTGAGAGACAATGAATGGGCGGATGCCGGTGTCACGCTGCAGTTTCGCAAGATTATCATTGGTCAGGAACGTTTCTTGCTGGTGTATATGGCTCCCATGCTTGCTCCCAGTGCTTTTCTCGCCATGTGCCTTCAACCAAACGGTCAGACCTATTCGATCTTCACGTCGAAAGGTAACTCATTCAGCACGTCCTGATATGCTCAGGTTCCACGCATCAGAGGCATCTGCATGAAGAACCGTTGATCCCCGCCTATTGGCATCTCTATGGGCGATGTACCATTTGGGACCTAACAGAAAGTCAACCACTCTATTTTCTTCGATGAAGAAAAATTTTGAACCTAGATCTGGTTTTCCGCGGCCCGGAGGTACGTATGATGCCAGGTTTAGACAACCGTTTGGGGATAAATAGTCCTCGGCAGGTATGCATTTTTGAATATCATACCACAGGGAGGCATAAACTGCACCCGTCTTCATATCCTCATCGGGTGGCCAATCCTGCTCATGATATTAGCTATGGCCGAGAGGAACTGGCAGAAATACCTGTATTTTGAATGACTCCACTCTTGTTTCGGCTTGATCGAAAGTGAGCACGAAGTTGTCTAATGTGGTTTGACTTTTGCTGTCGTCGGTGTAGCTCTTTTGCGTACATCTCTGACCTTTGAAGGCTGATGCAAACCTACCGGGAGTCCAGTCCAGCTGCAAGCGCGCCGATGCTCCTGTGAGCAAGATCGGGTAGGGATCTTCTGCCGAAAGTAGATGATCACAGACATTCGACTTATTAAAAGAAGTCCAAAGCATTTCGGGGGTAGCGCGGCTGCTGAAGGCGCTCTTGGTAAGATCGGATAACCAACCATGCGGAGCCCAATGTATCTGATGAGGTGCGGAGATGGCTGCCAAGGAAGCCTTCGTGTCCGCTACCTCGTCCGGTCGAAATCGCGTTACCAGCCGGAAGTCTATTTCAGAATGAGGTTTTTCCGTCTTTGTGCATGCGGGCTGGTTTGATATCAGTTCACAGTCCTAGGTAAGGTGTGGATTGCCGTCTTACCGCACGCTGACACAGCCCAGAAGACCAATCAGAATGGCAATCCATACACTTATCAATCCCGCAGTTCCTACACATGGCACTTGAGGAGAATAGTGAGGTCTTGCAAAAATCTATGCCAATAACAATGAGGGTTGTTGTAGAGCATGCTGCATGTTGACTTACCGCATTCATCGTTGTCATCAAGGTCCCTTGGACGACGAATGAGCTCAAACTGATCTCCCGATGCGTGGTATTCGAGTTGACCCTTCATGATGACATCGAAAAAAGGTTTGATGCGATACTGCCGCGTGAACGAAGTCATGAGTGCTCGGTAAGCAATGTAATTTGAATTGAACAACATACAAGCAGAGTCTGTAGGATGGCCGGCTCGCACTTTCGGTTCCAAAGCCTTGACAGAGTGCTATTGAGCCTTTCGTCAACAACGGAAGAACTGACGAAATCCATGGTTATGTCATGTGTAGCTTCATCATAGAGGAACCGACGAAAGTCTACAGTGCATCAGAATGGTAACTGGCCATAGTCAAGACCACACACCTTTGAAGCGACAATCTTCCCCACATATCTTGTATCTGCATGTGACACATGGAGGCCACGAAGTCTCAGTGGCTCTGGGCCACTTGCTTCTCAACTTCTTGCGGGAACCTGAGCACACGCCAGGTTGGATGAGTGTTCTGGGATGTCGGGTCAGCCGCGGAATCGAATGATAGCAATAGTCATACGGACCCAGACATCCCGTTCGCAGAGTCCAGAGACGTTGGGGGTGGTGGTCGACGGTAAAGGAGAATCGGCATCAGTAGTGATTGCAATTGCCAAGGTTGGAGGGAATGGTGTGGCCGACAATCGCGTGACTACACGTAGGATACTGAGTTCCATGAGATGGACAATACAGTATAATTCGGTCAACGATATGCTTTCAACTTTCCTAATATTCGTACAAGACTCATGTATTTCCGAAAATCATTCTCTGGTTTCTAGTACACATAATCTGTTACACGACAGGACACTGAAATCATCAGGGCAGACACCCTGGCGAGCGGGATCTTTAAAGTAGATGAGGACTGAAATCGTCGGGGTAGATACCCTAGCGGAATGTTGAAAGTTGATGAGGACGGAAATCTTCAAGGTACTATAACACCCGCATATTGACCCACTTGACGCAGGAAGAGCATGTTCCATGATCGCCTGCTTAAGAGTCAGGAAGGCAACAAGTGCGCGGGCTGTGTGAGGAAAGACCTACGTGATGGGCGTACACTTCCTGCCCTCTCCTGACCTCCAGCTCTTCCTTGCCCTCTCTTTTGAATTGATGGTGCTGCTTCTCTTCTACTGCAGATAGATTTCCGTGATAGTGCCGTGCATCAAAATGCTCGCTTGATGAGCAGACATGATGCGTCCCACCCAGATCTCAGAGTGCGCCGAACGACGCACTGGACAAGCTCTGGGCTTGAAGGGCGGCGGGACGAACTGAGTGAGCTTGGGTCCTCGTCGGGGTAGATTCCCTGGTGCGCGCAATGCAGGACACCAGTGCCGAGTAGAGGGCGCATGCAATCATCGCGGTATTTACCCCGGGGAGCGGAATCTTGAAAGTTGATGAGGACCGAAATCATCAGGGTAGATACCCTGGCGAGCGGAATCTGGAAAGTTGCTGAGGACCTAAATCGTCAGGGTAGATATCCTGGCGAGCAGAGCCTTGAAAGTTGCTGGGGACTGAAATCGTCAGGGTAGGTACCCTGGCGAGCGGAATCTTGAAATTTGATCAGGACTGGAATCGTCAGGGCAGATATCCCGGCCAGCGGAATGTTGAATGTTGCTGGGAACCGAAATCGTTAGGGTAGATACCCCGGCGATCGGAATGTTGGAAAGTTGCTGGGGGCCGAAATCGTCAGGGTAGATACCCTGGCGAGCGGAATCTTGAAAGTAGATGAAGACTGAAATCATCAGGGTGCATACCCTGGTGAGCGCCAAGCTTCTGAAGGGTAGGAATCACCAGGGTATGTACCCTGGCGAGCGCCGAGCGGAGCATAGGTGGGTGTAAAGAGCAAAGCTCATATCCGCTGGCAGTAGTGGCCAGTTAACGTTACGAGTCCTTATGTTAATAAGGGACTCGTTCTTTCAACCATCAATACTATCGTTGACACAGAGTTTCAAAATCCGCAAAGATATTTTCATTGTGATACGTATACCCCACATTTTATCTTGATTCTTTTTTTGTTGGATAGCGTAGGATCCCCTCTATCCGAGGGATTTTTGGGAAGGTGATATTTTGGAGGGGCTATGGTGTCGGAGCGAAGCCGCTGAAACGAGTGCAAAAAACACAGAGTTTCAAAAATCGTCACACGTTAGTCACAATGGCGCCCCGCATACAGTATTCAACGGCTCCTTTAAACAGTTTTTTTGAATCGGGCTGTATGCAAAATCAATGCATTCTCTCGGCGATTTTTTGAGCTCCATAGCTTTATATACATATCATGTATACTGTTGAATATTTTCAGGGAAAAGCGTGCGATATTGATAGGATACGAGAGTGAATGCTGAAGGGTCCATTTCCGCGGTGCTCGGTCCTTTGAACAGACCAATTTCCTTTTTCGGCCGATCACTAGATCTCCTCCTCGTCGTCCTCCCACTCATCTTCGTCTCCATCTCCATCCCCAGCATCTTGCTCAGTGTTCCCAACAGTCTTCCTAGGCACTTTGGGCTTCGGAATACCATTTTACAATGGCCCCCTGACCTGCTGCTTGCCTCCATTCCACCTTTCATTCCGCTCTTTTGCTAATTCCTTTCCAGCTTTGTAATCTGCTACTGCCTTTCTCCAGGCCTCGGTTTTTGCTTCATTTCGAGCTGCTCTGGCATCTTCCTCGGCCTTCCAGTGAGCCAGATCTTTCCTGTACTTATCCATCTGTCCTGATCTCGCCTCTTTTGCAGCTGCATCCTTCTCCCGCTGCTCAGTGGCTTGCTCAACCACAGCATAAAACTCATCCGAGGTGAGTAAACGAGGCATCCCATCACCATGCAATCGCTTATTCTGGTCCTTTCCCTTCCCTTTCTTCTTTTCTTGGTTCTCTAGCTGGGTCAGCACTGTGCTGGCCTGCATTTGTATCATACGGGAGCACTGGTACTCTACCAGGGCCTCTGACCTCCGCAAAGCCTTCTGGAGGCGTCACTCTCGGTCAGTCTCAGCCTCTTCACCCAGCAAATAGGTATAGAGGGTACCTCCTTTGGGTTTCGGGGAGATCGGGACCAGTGGGCTATTGGCAGTAGACGCCGTGCGTGGATTGTTGATGGGCTGAAACGATACAGATACCACGAAACAGCTTACGAGGTCTCAGTTACCATTGCTAAACATGCTGGGGTCATTTTGAGGCTCTCCAGTCTTCATCTGAGATGCGGAGCTGGACAGCAGATTTTGAAACACCTGATTTTGGGGCTAAAGTCAAAGTCGATCACTAATGTAGCGACTGAGATTAACTCCCTGGACCGCATCGCCAACATGATCCCACCTTCGCCCCTGTCCTCTTCATATATAAGCTTCCTACCTCACCCCAGCAACCCTCCTCGCCAAGTTCATTGACTTGTACAAGGAGCTTGCTCGTTACCAGTGCGTCATGGACCTCCATGCCTCATGTTGTCAAACTAACTCACGCATTATCTTAGGGCTGCTGCCCGCTTCGGCGCCTCAATGGAGCTGACAAGTGGGGACGCCATAAAGGTGTGTCCTATCCTCCTTTAGAGAGTCAAATCTGTCTGGGTGTTGAAGAGAACATGTTTGCCTGCAGCGAACCCGCGCACTACAGATGACCTGGACAGCATGGCACCAACACTCTGGCGTTCTCCCCTCCTCTGTGACCACTGCGCTTACCCCGCTAACCCTCCTCGACCCCTCACATCTTCAAGCATGCCTGAGTCGTGAATTCGCGGAGCCATTCTTATCCGCATGAACTTCCTCATCCGAGGCCACTCAGGTGTAAGGTGGGAGCTCATCGAAAAGATAAGCGAGCTGCTCAAAACCAACGTGGTCCCTTCGGATTCAGGAGGTCGGTTTACACTGCCTATTCCCCCCCATAATGTGATGCTAACTCTCCTGTGCACAGACCTTTCTCCCCTCCCCTACATCGCAGGCACCCTCGTCGCGAAGCCTTCCATCAGATGCTTCTCAGGCCCGGCCTCTTTTGTTCCCCGCAGTATCCTCCCCTCCACCGTCGTGCTTGCCCAAGCCGGAACCGAACCTCTCCCGCTCAAGTCCAAGGAGCACCTCAGCATTCTCAACGGTACAGCATTCAGCGCAAACGACTTTGTGCACCTCGCGCTTATGGGCTAGGTGCTGACCGCCATGGGCGTCGAGGCGCTCATTGGCACGCGGGACAGCTTCGCTGAGTTCATCCACGGCGTCGCGCGGCCGCACCCGCGGGGGAGGTCAAGGCGGCGGAGAACATCTGGGATCTCTTCGTCCGAAGCTTGGATATGGTGTTCAGCGGGATCGTGGTACGAACAAAAAGCATGTTCAGATACGGAACTGACATGATCCCTGTTTGTGCGGGGGTTCGTAAGGGTTGCAGGTCTCTAGGCTCATGTCGTGCGCGCACTCACCAGTCTCCGCTATTGTGGTCGGTAACCTCTTGAGGCATGATAGTGGTGCCCAGGAGTCCATCGTTCAGCTGAATGAACTGCATGCGACCGCGAAACACATCCGCGATGGGCTTGAAATCTAGGACGTCGAAAAAGCCACTCAAGTTGCATTGGGTGGCGTCGTGGGTGTAGAACTGAGGAGCCACGCGTTCGATAAACCTCGCATGAGGACTAGCAGACATAGCCCTCGACCACTCATCGGCAACTGCGCGACTGGCGAAAACAGCCAGCAAGCCGAAGGTCGCCTGGTCAAAACTCTGCTACATGTGAGCCCTGAGTGAGCCCCGAGTCGCAAAAATAGCAAGTAATGACGCTCACGGACATTTGCAATGTAGGCATGAAACAAAGCCATTTTGGCCGACGACGGTGCACGAGGCAAAAAGTTCTGGGCCTCCTGATTGCTGCTGTTCGAGTGCTAGTAATTGCTGAAAGACATGGTTCAAGAACGGGAGTTGGATTGGAAGAGATTGTGTATATCTATGCCCGCTCAGGGCGGAAACGACATCAAGTCACATGACGATTGATCTCAATAACTGAGTCAGTCACTGACAGCTGCATCTTGAAAGCTTGAACAGTGAACTCCTCCATCGACGGGTCCCCAAAACCCTCGCGCACCATCCTGCAGCACTGTAACACCAGCGACGGCCTCCAATTCCGCGCGTCGCACAAGCCTACTCCCTCAGCAATGCTCCCCTTCAAATCAGGGCTGGTCACGAACCATAAGCCCTCCAGGCGCTGCTGGCTCTTCGCAACAACGAAGGTCCTGAAGCTGAAGGAGTTCAAGATCAGCCAGGGCCACCCCTTCTTCTAGGACAAGCTCAATAAGGCGAACCACTAGTCTACTACCTTAAGCTCGTGATCGCGCACGAGGACCTCCGACGACCGCCCCATCAAACCACCTCTCGGGCGACCTTAACGAGGACGGCGGCTAGTGGGACATGACCGTGAACCGGCTTGGGGCATACGGCGTCGTCCCGCAGGTGGTATTGCCCCGAGTCCACCCACCTTGCGCTCTGGCCCGCGCGAAAAGCTCCACGAGCACGCCCTCGTCCTACGCGCTCTCCAGACCTCCCTCACCTCCTCCTCTTTGTCCGCATCTGAGAAGCTCGCAACACTCTGCACGAAGAAGGACCTCGTGCGCGAGGTGTACACTGCCCCGGTATCCCTATCCCCACGGGCAAAATGTTCCCGCCGTACGCTCGCGCACCTTCTCGCCGTTCTTCCTCAAGCGCGCCACGCAGCTCTGCAGCGTCGTCTACCTCCCCCCCTCTCCCCTTACTCGTCGCCACCCTCGTCGCTCGCACACGTCAAAACCGTGTCGTGGTACATGAACATCACGGTCGTCTACATCTTCGAGGCCATGGCGACCATCTGCGACATATACCTCGCGCGGCTCACGGAGCACAAGGCTAGTGGCGAGCGCATAACGCGGCGTGTGACGAAAGAGATGCGGATCGTCTGTATGTGCGGGTGGATTCTGGGCAGGCGGTGCAGAGGCGGCGTGGGCTCTACGGGAGGCCAGTAAGGGAATGAGCGCGAGGGGGGTAGTGAAGATGAATAAAGCGGTGCTTGGCAGGCGTGGTGACGCACCCAGATTGGGAAGGGGGCCAGTGCGATACGATGTGGTTAGAGCGCGAGCCGAGGGGTGTGATAAGGATTGGGACGGGCGCACTCAAGCCGCGAGTGGGAGGGTTGGATTTACAAGGCAGCAAGATGCAGATGAAGTGGCCGTCACCTAGACCTCGGCGTCGGCATCTGGCTCAGGATCGCTGACAATGCAGCCAGGCGCGATATTCCACCTCGTCCTCCTCGCCTGGATCCAAAACCGCCTGGGACATCAAGAAGCACAACTTGACGCTCGCCTCCATCGCGCACAACACATCCCCCACACGCATATCTGGCACGCTCCAAAGCACGTCCTCCCCCGCCCCTTTCGCGTTTTCGCTCAAGCAGGCACAGTCTCTGCCGGCGCATTCGATCTCACGGACCCGAGTAAACAGCACACATGCTGCGACGGCGCCACTGACGGGGACGATCATCAAGCTGCATCCAGCGGTTTTAGCTAAAGTTGAGATGGGGGCGAAGAGGATATGGTGGTGCTAACGCCGAGTGCATGGAGGGTGGTGGGGTTGGAGAGTGCATGTTGTTGTTGGCTGTTGCGCTGAGCAAGAGCCGCTTATGATTGTAGTGATGTTTTATTTGTGGTTTATTGACCTTGACGCGCAGACCGTGCTATGCAATGTAACATGAATCACCTCCTATCAGAACATTGATTTTGCTCTTTAAGCTTTCGCATTCGAAAATCAGTTCATCATCGATTGTTACGAGTCCTTATGTTAATAAGGGACTCGTTCTTTCAACCATCAATAGTGACAAAATTTCGGTGGTTGTAGGAGCATTACATCATTGAGCATGTCGACCGTTCCGGTTCCCACGATTTGTGTGTAGTCAATTGGATCTGATGTTATACTATAGCTAAATAGGTCAGCGGCCGGATGTAGCATCGCCAGGCAGAGCAATTGTCTGTAATTGTCTGCGCAGATCTCGACCCCCGTTGCATCCTACTAGCCTCAGCGCAGGCCTGACGAACCTTA
>KV417514.1:21825-58962 GCA_001630335.1 Athelia psychrophila | reverse complement strand
AGTGTGGTAAACGGCTCGTAGAGTTAACGAAAACAACGTGAACGTTCGCCACTACCACCACTGCTACTTAAAGCAATTAACTTTTACCTTTTGCTGCCCCTTCCTGTAATAGTAACAGTAAGCTCGATGTACGAACTCGATAAAATGAGAGTTACATACATGTCATCTTGATGCGTATAACACTATTATATGACGTTTGTCGGGCGTTCCTTAGGTGCTCACAACACTGTGAGTTCGCCGACGCCTGGGGACGCCTGTGTACCCGTTTTTAACGACGTCTATTGTCGTTCTGTTGCCATCCGCCCATTATCACCGCACATTTTTCGTTACCTACGTATGTTATTGTGGCCACGCTCCAAATTATAGATAGTTATTTTTTATTCCGGCACTTCCTTCTCACGTCGCGTGTCGCTCTCACCTTCCCCCACCTTTTTTCTCCCTTACCTTTCAACGACGCCTCTGTCACCGGGGTGAATATATACCGGCCCCCTCGACACTACCACGACACATACCTATACCTCGAAGCTCGAGTAAAAAAAAGGAGCGATTCATGTTTTACGAGAAGCTAGAGTTGAGCTAGGAGTTTCTATTGAACGTACGGCTTTGTGGATCAGTTCCAAGGATAGTCTCGACCGCTTCTTCGCCGTTCCACGCATCATGTTGGGTCACCGTAAACACTAACGCGTCTAAGTTTGCACGCTGAATGCGGCCTCTGGTCGGTAGTGGTCAAGTGGGTGCTCGGCGACGCATAGGGCGATCTCCTGAATGTATGGCGTCTCGTTCCCGTTAACAAACGAACAGCCACGGTGGACTCTTCGAAGTTCCTGGTGCGCCGGTTTAACGTAGGTTCTCCGCCGCGAAGATTAAAGTGGGTGTTGTTCTTGTATGTTCTTCTATCCAGGAGCCGTAACAGTACCGCCAACCGCATTCTGCAGAACCTACTCCACGCGTGACGTTAAACGTAAGAGTGGTAACTTCACCTATTCTCGCTTTCGCTTTGGCTGCGAACGGAGCTTATTGGTGGTAACATATGGGTGCTACGCGCTAGGATTATCAAACGACTAGTATGCGGCAAGTACATAGCCAAGTTCGGAGAGGACGTGAGTCATTCAGAGCAATTGGTTTGGTTGAATAATAGGACTGTAGGAAGAATCCGAGGAAAGTAAAGCGAGAACGCTATAAGACGTATACATAAGTTGTGATTACTAAAGAGAGAAGAGATCCTGTCGTGTACGTGGCAGAGTAGTTGTAGCGCACGAAAAAAAAGCGGCAGCGGAGGAAAAACGAACACGGCAAGCGACTGATAGGAGAGCGGCGATAAAAACTTTGGAGTAATTGGGTAGCGAAAGGTTGTGGAAGAGTTTTGACACAGAGTGATAGCTAGAGTCGAGAGCAAATGAGAGCATACCTGAGATAGGGTGGCGTAGCGGTTCAATGGTATGAGAAACAGTGAACCTGAACGAGTTAAATAATACGAAATTAAAGACTTAGTTTACCTACAAGGTGTTGGTAATCACACATTGCTCATCGTCCTCGTCGCCACTTCTGGAGCCTTATAGCATAACCGTCGGATCCCGAACACGCGGGACAATTCCGACTCTATTGAATATTCTTCGTTTTGGGGACTATGTATGACCACCGGCGACGAGTAGGGGTTACTATGTTTCATCATATAGTACTACTTGAACCCCCACTCCGGCCGTTCGCCGTACATGCTCAGGGTGCCAAAAACCGGACCTGACAAACCCATTTTGTACCTGTTATGATAATGTAGTGGTTAATGTTCTTATTAAGTTCATGTGTACGTGCGCAGTTGGGTATTTATAGGGTATTTCTGGAAGGCTTAGGGTTGGAAGCATACACAGTTTGAACAACAAGTTTAAAAGCAACCGGGTCACGTAAAGTCGCGGTGGTTACGATTCCATTAAAATCGCAGCAATATCCCCGAGAAAGCACTATGTGAGTGCTAAAGTGCTCTACTATAGGATAGTAACGTCCGTACGCGAACTGGACAGATATTGAGCGTGGCTGTATATAAAGGTCGAGCAGCGCGGAAGTTTGTAACTGTTACCTTAAGCATACTGTGTTAGAACAGGAAGGTACCCATGGTCTTAGGGGGCTATGGTATAAACGGAGTTTAAACGGAAGCGCTAAGCACGCAATGGGCTTAGGTAAGTGGTAGACACTTTCGCTTACCATCGTTGGACATAAGTGTATACTAATAGTCAAATACATAGCGGTAACACATTTAAGTGAGTGAGGTGTCAGCTTAGAAGAACATTAAATTGGGTGAAATGAAGCCTGTCCTGCTATGGGTTTATCACGGTATGAAGTGCTATGCCAGCTTATAGATAGCCATAAAGCTGCTACTGAGGCGTTCGTAGCTACGTCGCACTTAAGGTCAGCTTGAGTCTATGTTCCTACATCGTCAACCAGTCTGAAAAGCGCCGCGCAAATCTCCCGTAATACCAACACTTCTATTTTTTAGTCTTGTGAACAATGTTCGTACTAATGGTGGGGATATAAGTAGATATTCGCATAAAATCCTAATCAGTTGTATCCGTGTTACCCACAGCTTCCCAACGGCTCGAGGTGGTTTCGAGGTGGCATTTCAACACATGGTACTGAAGCAGTCAAAGTTTGGCAAAGTCCCTGTCCGGCCCATCTAGTGTACACTGGCCCTAAGTCCGTGCGATAGTATTCGGCCGTTTGTACCGCCAAACTTGTCTAATCGTCCTGTGGCCGTCGGACAAACACGGCGCAGGTGCAACGGTGGAGTGGAGTCGGCTGAGTACCTGGTAAAAGTACCCGAGGTTCTGGCCCATGCTCCCTTGCTCTGCCTCTGTCCCTCTCCCTCGCGCTCTCCCTCGCCCTGGCCCTCTCCCTCGCCCTATTCCAGTCCTAGTCCCTAGCCCTTGCCCTTGCCCTTGCCCTTGCCCTTGCCCTCGCGCTCTCCCTCGCGCTTGCGCTAGCTCTCCCCCTCGCCAGCGCCAGTAGATAAGCGCTATCCCTTGGCCTCGCCGGAAGGTGTTCTCGGGCCCTGTCTCTCCGCCACAGCGGGGCTCTGGCTCTGTCTCTGTCTCTCGTCTGGCAGCTAATGTATGCTAATATACGCGAATGTTGGGAGCATTGAGAGCGCTGAGAGCTCTGGCTGCTCTGGCTGCTCTCCGAGTAACAGCCCATATCCAGAGTGGGGACTAAGCTCGGGTGCTCTGGTTGCTCGTGGTGCTCCAGAGCGCTCACGAGCTGGGTGCGCGTTTCCAGATCACGGTGGGGTTGCGACACATTCAAGAAGACTCGTGAATATTTGGATGTCTTTACCAGCTGCTGAGCTTTATGTAAAGGCTTTGTAGAGACAATAATAAATCTATCGCAGTCATAGCGTAGGGCACATGGAGTCAGGGTTTCAGATATTTACAACCAAAATTTGGCCACAGTCAACTATAGAGTCGCTCAAGAATGCTACGTATGAGGTCGAGAGTACTATATAAAGAAGATCGTTGCGATTTTGAGTTTAGGAGTGATTCACACAGATCGTAGGTGCTACGAAAGAGATTGTTTGTCAGTGCGAATTAGTACAGCCTCGCTCTGCTTGTGCAACGCATTAGCGAACTTTCTGGCTGGTTTTTGGATCTTCAGTGCGTTGTCCCACTGGATTGGGGTCCTAAGGAGGCCTTGCTGCATGGTTTCCAGTTGCTTAAGCCTATTCTGATACCAGGTCTCGCATGTGGCGGTCCACCAACCAACATTCATAGAACTTTTCATCCAGGTTGAATGCTTTGGCCACCACGAAAAATGAGCCTGTTGATTGGCGAATACACGATGACCTGTCATATGGAAAGGCATGTGAGCTTCGTTCCTTTGTAAAAAGCGCTTCCACAGCACGCACCTGTGTAGACTTTGTATACGCCGCATATCAAATCTAATTCTTCGTCTGAGAGCTGGTCGTCCCACGCACCCTCGGACTCCCCGTCCATGCGAGCGTACAGCGAGGTCGCCAGATCTGTGGGTCCGTCTAAGATCTGTTCACGCGTAAACGACTCCATCGCGAGCCGCCACACGATCCCGCCACGCAGAGCAGCGGCGCGGGCGCGATCTGACTGTAGAAACTTTCCTCGTCGGTACTCATATGCCCTGAGGTCCAGCATACTTGGCTCGAAGCCTGAGGGTCGAGATCCAAGGCCGCCTTGAGAGAGCGCAGGAAGAAGGGGCCCATCAGAAGATGCACCCATAGGCGGAGGACATTTTAGAGTACGAAAAGGTCTTCCGGTGGCAAAGAAGAATTCGGCAATACCCCGTTTGCTTGCGTTAGACGGTGCGCTACGCACACATTCGAGAGCGGTGGTCGGATCCTCTACGACCAAGTCCCAGGGTGGATCATTTGCGCTCTCAGCAACGTGTGGAATGATGTGATATGAGACTCGCGAACCACTGTTGACGCGTCTGATCGTCACATTCTCGCCAACGGCTCGGATGGGGTCCATACTGTCGATATCCATGTCCCAAAATGCTGGTGGAACATGTTCCGAGTTGCTAACAAAACGCACGAAGTCCGTGACTTGCGAATTCAACTCATCGCTTTCCCACTTGGAGGTGACGTCACCAAGCGCCTTGCGGGTCGAATTCCATGTCGTATCATCCATCGGCTGAGGCATAGGAGCCTGCGGAGCGTCCACTGATCTGATGTATTCCAATTGACGACGAAAGCCACAACGGAGTTGCAAGATGTCCTCCAAGGACTCGAGCTTCGGGGGTGAACCACAAAGGGGAGGAGCAGCGTAACTGCGTTGTAGTCCATCTGTCTGTAAAATGTGTCCTTCGCCGCTAGAGTGCCCTTCCTCGGCGACCTCAGTGGGCACTGCATCTATCTGCATGTCATCACTCTCAGTAGTGCTCGCCCTCACCTCCTCCTCCACTTGCTGTTCGTCTGATCCTACCGAGCCTTTGATATATGCAGCATACATTTCGTCGTCATCTGATCCCGGATCGACTTCCGCAGCCTTATCGAATTCCTCGCAATAATCCCACTCGTGCCGGAAAGAGTTGTATTTGAGATGCTGGTGGGGAATGGAACCCCAATCCCCGTCCACTTCTCGCCTATGCATACATGTTCGGACCCAAAACGCGCCGTCCAACTCCCACTTCCACACCCTCGCCCCCTTTTCCCCTGGAAGCGAAAAGGATGATTGACTTTGCTCCTTTTCCAGGCGAGCTTGGCGCTTGCCATTGTCCTCGTGAGTGGCTTTTTCTTCATTTTCCTTCTCATTTCGAGCCATGAAAGCGAACACGCTTTCTCCTCTGTACTGTCTAGAACCGTGCTCTGGCAGAGGTGGTTCTGCGAGGGCAGTTGCAGAGCTGGCATTCTGCTGAGCCTGAGGTGGTTCAACAACGGCGGTTGCAGAGCTGGCATCCCGCTGCGGCTGAGTTACTTCGGCAGATGCGGATGCAGAACTAGCACCCCGCCGCGCTTGAGGTGCTTCCACGAGAGCAGCCGTAGCACTGGTATTCCGGTCCGACCTCTCCTTTTCTGATACAACAAGGTCTCGGTGCGGTAGGTAAGATGCACACGGAGTATCTGCGTAGTGTTTCGGGTCATCCCAGACGATCCAGACGGGCACATTAGCCTGAACATATGCGGGGATGAATTTGAGGTATTTGTAGTCCGGGGTGACAACGACTCCTATGCGGCCAACTTGCCGGGTGAAGGTGCCGATGGGGGAATTCGCCAGCTCATGCAGCCACTGCGCGGCAGTGGGCTGTTCTTTTATCATTTGGATGCACCATTCCTCAGTAGATAAGTCAAATGGCTTGCCAACGGGGTGCGCCATTGCAATTAGCCATGAGGTCTTGGCGATCAGAGGCCCAAACGCATCCCGGGCCTCCAAGGCAAACTTCCTCACTTGAGATGCAAGGCATCGCGATTGATAGCATTTATATGTTCTGGGAAGCGGAAAGCCTGATGGAAAGTAGGCTATGCCAAGTTTCTTCATTATCGCCAAGTTTACCTCAGTGAGATTGCGTTCTAACTCGGTCCACTGCCGTTCAAGCGATGGTGACAGCTTGTACAAGTGTCTGTCGGGACCTATGATGGGCAGCGACTTGAGTGTGTGCTTGAGCGGCTCCAGCAATTTACAGTTGAAAGTAAGATCAGGAATGGCAAATGCCAAAAAAGGGTGGAGGTTACTGCTGAAACGGAGTGTGTGACAGTCGATGGGCGACGGCGGGCTGGAATACGGGTCATTCAAATGGAGGAGTTGGTGAGGATTGGGAGGGGTCGCTACGTTGGGAGAGACCAAAGTATGGTCCGTGTTCATGGGGGACATGACCGTGGTCTTGTGGAGGTAAAAGACATGGATGTTGCGTGCCATGGTAGTTGAAAGAACGTCACTAGTGTTGTGCCGGGCTGGGCCTCAAGGCCTCAAGCCCGAGGCCCGGCCCAGCCCGGCCCAAAAATCCCGGCCCAAGCCCGGCCCAGTACTGGGCTTCAGCTTGCCGGGCTCAGGATTTCAGAAGTCCAAGCCCTGGGCCAAGCCTGGGCTTGAGTCACATGTTCAGTGGCGCGGGAATGCGCTGAACGACCGCGGATCAACCTCCCACTATTCTTCCGGGGTATGTTTTTAACAATGTAAACCATTATTTCCATCAACATTAAGCATCCTGCTTTGCCACTTTCTGTTAGTGAATAGCCTGCTCTACGGAATGGAGGCTTCAAAGGCTTAATTAGTAACAATGAATGTGAGCAGTCTGCACTTGGTCTGCTGCGGCCCGCTACCCATGGCTCTATCTCAATATCCAACTAGCATCTGAATGTTAATGAAGAATGCCACAATCCGCGTTCGGTGGGGTATCTACCTTGAAGATTTCGGTCCGGGGTGTCGCTGAATTCCCTTCTGTTCCCGACATAGATCATTATCTACCCTGACGATTTCAGCCCTCGTCAACTTTCAACATTCTGCTTGCCGGGGTATCTACCCTGATGATTTCAGCACTCGTCAACTTTCAGGATTCCGCTCGCCAGGGTATCTGCCCTGACGATTTCGGCCATCATCAACTTTCAACAATCCTCTCTTCAGTCCTCATCTACTTTCAAGATCCACCATAAGTTGTATGAATGCACCATGGATCAAGGTTGTAAAATCAAAATACCAGCGCCCAGGCATGACCAATTGGACTCAGATGCTGATGAAACCCTGTCGAGGTCGTTGAAGCAAGCGTGGCGAGCCGCTTCAAGGCGGTGAAGACGAGGCACTGTTGATCGGGCGAGATCTCCTCCTTGCCCTGGATCTTCGCCTTGACATTGTCGATGTGCGGGACCCTGATTTATAGTCATTTTTCGTGAGGTGAATCTGTGAAACTCCAAGGGTTTAGGATATACAAGTTTCTACCCAGATTCTTCATCATAGACATGAAATATTTTTCATTTTTCATTTTATCTAATTTTATTCTGCTACAGGGCTCCGGCCCACGTTACAGATATCGTCTTCGTAGCTACAGGTAGTAGGAGGTGGTTCCCCGGTGTATAATCAATGCCATCCCTCCTTTACACCCAATAGAGCGCCAGGCAAGGCTCGGACCCCCGCCAGACGAGCTGTGCGGGCTGTCCAAGGCGGCATATCCCCTGCCGTTCTCGCCTCCCTCCCGAATACCCTGCTAATATAATATCTTCTGTTGCGTATTAGGCTGTTTCGGCTACATATCCGTGCTAGACGGAAAGAGGCGCGCGGCTCGAGGAGCGCGCGCGCGGGTTTGCGACCACTAAGGTCGGCTTCGAGACTGTACTTCAAATAAATATCTTGAGGTCTGTGGAAGAGCATATGGGCGAGTAACAAAGTCACGGTTCGGGTACCTTAGAGTGCGAGAAGGGAGGACTACGCGGTCGCGTTAGGTTGGAGACTTGTAGAGCTAGAGCAGCGTTCCTGCGTGGCTTGTCGGGGATAGTGGCCCAGTTTACCCCTTAAAGCGTTGCGTTGCGTGGACGTATCGCAGGAAGGCCTTGATGCCTTCTTTCTCTCCTAGGAGGTAGGGTATTTCACCTGCCTTTCGTCCTAGGTCGCGTCGCAGTTGGTGTCGCGGGAGATCGTAGTAGGGACAATCAAGGATGAAGTGACGTATAGACTCGACTGTGATGCCTCCGCAGTGCGGGCAGGCAGGGGATTCGGCGCGTTTGATACGGAACAGTGTGTGGTTGAGTGGTGTATGGTTTGTTCGGAATTGTGTAATTATTGCGGCCTGTTTCCTCGAGTAGTGGTCGATATTCTTTAGGAATTTCGTTGACGGCGCGGATTTGTCTATCGCGCCGAAGTGGCGGGATGTTTATAGTACCCGCTACTAACCCTGTTTGCAGTCGTTTCCCGATCGTCGCGTCCACTCGCAGTTGTAGCCCATATGCACGCACGCAACCTGCAAGCATCACCGCGCCCGTCATGCATGCATGCACTTGCCAAACCTGCCTGCCCGCCTGCTCGCCGCTCGTTCCCGCGCGTACACACACCAAGGCCGCTGGCTCACCGGCCGTCACGCGTGCCTGCACCATACCCAGCTCACATGCCCGTACTCTGCCCCTGGTGTGTTTTCCATGTGTGCACCTCTGCAAGCTCACACGTGCACTCAAGCATCATACCCCCCAAGTGCCCACCCCGGCCCAAGCCCATGCGTGCGCCTAGTGTGCGTGGTCCCTAGCTCGCCCACAACTCACGCCAGACCCAGACCCACTCCCACGCACCTTCACTCGCACATGACCTATAGTTATCACTATACACTATCCTGTACTGCATACCATCTATATTAGCCCCAATCTAATTCTTCAACCGCATATACAAACTATGTATACATACCCCTCGAATACCGATAGCGGCGGCGGCGGCGGACAGCGAGCTCGAGCGTCGGGATGGCGAGCGCATGAAACGCGATCAGTTTCGCGATCGGCTAATTTTTCCATCATGCCAAGAGTGAGACAACGCATGCATGTCTTTATTTATAGGCGGGCCGGCACAATGTACCGGCGTGGTGCTTAAATTCCCAGCTTTTCACAGCTTTTCACAACATTCGTATCGTCTCTAGATGTAATTACAAAAATTCCAGGTTGTGAAATGTTGTGAACTTGGGCTGTGATCATCGATGAACTTGTGAACTTTCGGACACAGGATGTGGCACTGCCATTCGAAATCGGTGTCTCGGCTAAAGTCCAAAAGGTTATCAAAATCTGTAAAATCTGTGAAATGTTGTGATAATCAATGATCACAGCTTATCACAACATCTCACAACTTATCACAACATTTCATCAAATTTCACAACTTTCCAATTCACTTTCAGTAGTTTTGTCCAGTACCGGCCTGGATACATCTTTGCCGAATGAGTTCGCCCAGGAATGTTTTCGCATACTAAGATGGTCACTCGGATTGCTCTTGCCCTATCTCATATTCATTATTCAATTTTGGAATCAATAGAATGGAAGTTATTTGGAGGGGAGGATCATAGCTAAATTTGATTCCTATGTCAAATCTTGAGTGAATCGGGTCGGAAAATCATCCTCATAATCGATGCAGAATGGGGGGGTGTTCAGAGTAAGACGCCGATTTGGGACGATTTGGGAAGTCCAAATCGTCGCCAAATCGTTCGCCAAATCGATGCTTAATCGTCTACTCGGAACACCTTCGGGACAGGTCTGAAGTATGATGGAAACAACAATGTCCGTGGAATGTAGAAGTAGTTTATGTAAAGGAAGCGTCCAAGCCATATGAAAATATGCAATAGGAGAACACTAGCTCAATCTCGCTAATGATATTTGGTTGATGTCCGCGTTGGTGAAAAAATACATGTTCTTGAGGAACACGTCACCCACCTTGATTTACCTCCAACTGCGTAGATCATGAAGGCGACAAATTTCGATTGCCCTATGGCGATTTCATTCAGTGGTACAACCCGATGGATAGGAACTCGCGACAGGTCGGCTTTACTTTATTCGTTGCGACGATGGTATGTCCTTTAACAAGTTATATCCCTCACAGATTGATATTGGACGTCGGTTAAGTATTCATCTCACTGGTACAAGTCCCACCCGTAGGCAACCCGTCGGGCGCATCTCGTCCTCGGCGCATCCCCCATCCTTCTCGCTACTCTGTGGTGCTCGCTCCGTTTCCCTGTGCAGAGGTCACTTCGGCCGGTGTACCACTTGAATCCTCGATGTGTGCTCTGGCCACAGCCTGCGCCAAAGACATCTGATTCCCATCCACGGTATAGTACTCCTCCAGGCGTGTCAACACCCCGATGGGGAGGCTGCGTACAAACAGCCAATCAATGACCAAATTGACGAATTTCCGGACAGCGGGTGAAGCCGCCTTTCCTTGTGGCATTGACAGCCATACATGAAGCAAAGTGCGCCGCGAAAACTTGTCGGATTGTGTTGAAACGAACGCGATGAACATCGGCCAAAATTCTGTGGCCTTGTTCCTCACCTCCTCCGGAGACTCGTGGAATGGCGGCAGACCAATCAATATGGGTGTATCCTTGAATTGCTATATGGTATGTTAGATGTCGGGATAATATATGTTTATTAAATGAGGCGTACCTGGTTGTCGTTTTCGGGCTCTCTAATAGATTTCGTTGGCTGCTTGGACCGCGGCCCGGACGTACGGGGCTCGATATCGGACACGGTACGATCATCTATTGAACGAGATGACGACGATTTCCCCTCGTTGTCTTTCTAATGCTCCAGTGAGCCCCGGCAGACCTGGCATATTTAAGGGTGCTCACCATGGCCGGCCTTCTCACACTCCTACGGAGATCGGCCTGTGGGGTGTCTTCCTTGTCCTTTCTTTTCCTTTTTCCCTGCGCCTTTTCCCCGTCCCCGTCCCCGTCCCCGTCCCCGTCCCCGTCCCCGTCCCCGTCCCCGTCCTCGTCCTCATCCCCGTCCCCGTCCCCGTCCTCGTCCTCGTCCTCGTCCTCGTCCTCGTCCTCGCCCTTGCTCCGCGCCTTTCGGATCACGCGCTTCATTATCTTTTCTATATCTGCCAGCCTCTCAATCTCCAGCATCTTCACATCCGCTGCCTGCTTATCGACTAAATTTTTCCATAGCCCGGTGGCCTGGGTGTAATCGTCGTTCGAGGGATTGAACGGCTGGTTGCAACGTCAAACGATCGCAATCATATGCCCCAATGGAATAAGCGGGCTCACCTGCATGGCCGGCGGGCGTTCAGCCTTGAGCAGCAAATACTTGGCTTGAGCGGCGACTTCAGCGTCTGACACGTTTGTGAGCCACAGGCGTGCACCACTCGTGCGATCATCCTTTTGCCATTGTTGTATTGCTGTGCGCGTGATGGGCATCAGTGCGCGAAGCGGGGGGGGGGATGGGACAGCTAAAGGCGTACTGTATAGCAGGGCATTCTCGTCGTTTTGAGCTATCCTGTAATTACCGGTTATTGACGGAGCGTGGACCGTGCTCATCCGTTCCTGTGCCAAGAATAGGCGCAGGACATGACAGGTACTGCCGCGGTCGCCTCTGGACCACTGTATAGCGGCTTCTAAGACCCGCTCAATGAAGAGCAAATGACGCCCCCAAGATTCCAATAGGTCGGCCTTCCACTCGACCTTATCGGGGTGCTTTGAGAGGTCCTGTGCGGCCGCGGTAATGTACAGTCGAGAGTAATAATCCCATTTTCGAATGATCACGGTGAGTCCGGCTGTATACTTGTGAGGGAACTTGGCCAATAGACGCATTCCGCCATTGTCGATCTCAGACTCAAGGTGGACGTTGCCGGAATTACCTTTCGCCGGTCCAGATATTTTGTAGCTAGCGGTGAGGGCGATTGCGCACAGTCGGTGTACTTCAACGGCCAAGTCGTGGGGCCATAAAAGCCTGAGATTTTCTTGATCAGCGAAGGGATCCTGGTAGGTGTCCATGGCGGATCCGGATCGCGTCAGCAGGAGAGGTACTGGATTAGTGCGGATGGGTAGAAATACGGTACGTGTAACTGTGATGTCATGGAAATACTGGAAGATGCTGGAAAACGACGTCATAAACCCATGATCCACGGATGCAAATATTAAATTCTCCACAGTGATCGCTTCCCCAATACTACCCATTACCACCCATTCCTCATGCCGCCTAAAGTTTCTCAAGCAAGACGTCTGGCCGCGTTGTACGAGGGGCTCACTGGGGGTGATTCCTCTTTGCAGGTGACGACCGTGTTTGAGCGCGCCATCGCGGAGATCCCCGACGGGTCCATAACTGGATTGAGCGGGGGCAAGCGTCTGACCTCCGAAATACGCAGTAAGTAAGCCGCTGGCTCTCGAGAACTCCTACTGATTATGCCCGTTGGACAGAGGCCAATTCTAAAATGGAGAACACAGGTCCCCCTACGCCCATCCACGATGAGATGGAGGAGGATGCGGTCGACCAGGGGCCAGCCTTCCCAAAGCCAGCCGGCCAGGTAGAGGAATTTTTCCATGGTGTACGTATGCCGGTGGCCAGCCCCAAACATACACGCAGCTTATCTGCCGCCTCCAGTTCTGCAGTTGCTGCTTCGACGTCGGCATAGTCGCAAGGTGCACTACGCCAGAGTGTAAAATAGCGGTTTGTTACTATAAGCCACCTAACGAGGCCTGCATTGTCGATGGCCTGGAGTTGGACGTCGCGACCTTCAAGTGTCCCAAGTGCATTCTTGGGTCTATGGATCTGATTATGAATGTGAGTTTAGAACGATATCGTTGACGCTACTGCTGTTGACACCCTGCCAGTATACCGTTCGCAATTACAGCAACAATATGATATTTGCCTCTATGGATCCAGACCCACTGCTATGCATGGCCCTCCGGTGGGGGGTTTCAGATAAGGCCACGCTTCGCATGCTTTGGGGGTCCTTCAAGGAGCAATGGAGGAGTCGCAAACATAATGTATGTTCAATTACAGTTACACCTATACCCTGGCAGCTGAGTGAACAGTAGCTCTTTACCGAATCCTTACATATGTCGATGACGTCGGGCACCAATGACGAAGGACGAGCGACGCACCGGCGCATCAACGCGTTCCTCGACGTCAAGCCGAATGGTCGTGTGCTAATTGCCATCCACACGCACTCTGACACTGACACCGGCGAACTCTGCAACTCCTACTCCAAAGATCGTGCAACCGCGTACTATAGCCCTATCGGCGATGTATTGAACTACAACCTTGGGACCCGCTTCCTGTCTACACTTGGTCAACGGGAGACGACGAAGGGGCTCCTTCTTCTAGTCTGCGGGCCCAGCATGCGCGACCCGCACTACCCGCATGTTGAGGCACTGGTCTCAAAGTGCGCATTGTTTACAGTATTTTTCCAACATTCGATTCGCCCATGCTGACCATCTTATTAGCAACACATTCGACTTCGTCGTAGGATTTGGCTCCTCCCTGCTCAATCCGACACAGGTGATGCCGTTCATACGGCCCGCCCTTGTTTCCATATTTTCAGCGGGGCTTGACCCCTGGGACACCCTCGTTAAATGGTGCACCCTAAATGCGATAGCGCTGACGCACACTTCCATCATCGTAATCGACCGGGAGGGCGGGAGGACACGAGCTCGCCAGCTAGTTTACTCGACGAGAAGGGAGCGGCCATTTGGATATATTCCTAAATGTGGTGGTCGTGGCTGCAACTCGCTCCCAGGCGATGTCGTGGGCACGAGGGAAGACAGCGATGGTCCTAAGGGTGTGCATGCTCGCATACGCCTATTTTGCAAGCGTTGTCGCTGCCACCGCTGGGTCGACCGGCCCGATTGGATCACCCACGCACACCCTTTCCGCCCACACTACTTCGTCACCCCTTGGCCTCTTACTGAAGGCCAAATTTCTATTGCCCAGGGCAGCGATAAGGAATGGAGCAGGATAAATGAAGATGCTGGCCAAGAGGAGATAGAGGGCGATGAAGAGGGGATAGAGGGCGATGAAGATGACCCGAGTGACGCGGAAGTCATGCCGTCCCAGCATCAGGCTTCAGGATCAACCTCTCGAAAACGTCGAAAACGCAATGATCGTAAAAAGGGAAAAGGAGGGAGCCTGGGATAAAGTGCGAGACCCGTTGTATGCCAAACCCTGTTGTATGCCGTTTGCTTTTGACAATATTTTCAATTACATTTTGACTATTTTATTGCGCTATTGTAAGTGCAAAATTGAGCTCAACGAGCGCGCATGATAGGCGCCGCAACTGGGATGGGCGTGAAAATGTTGTCCGTGACGGGCTGCCGCAAATTGCAATTCGAGACTGACAGAAACTGTCCAACCAACCGACGTAACGAACATAAGGCACATTGGTTGGAATTGTGCTGAATTGTGCTGATTCGGATTGGCGACTGACAGAAAATGTCCAACTAACTCATCCCACTTATCACATTCAAGACCTCTGGGCCATCCCGATGCGAGTATTTCCGGGGTCGAAGACAACATATACAGACTTCAAGAACACTATTCCGGAATCAGTACCTGTATTCAGAGACCGTACGAGCAAGGAAGCTTACCATCGCCAAGGATATCGAAATGATTGTCTCCACGGCTCTGGATACCGCCCAAGAGCATCCCGTTGCCCGCATCGCCCAGGGAAAAGTCCGCCGCGTTGGTTTTGAAGGTCACATCGCCAACCGCGAGCTCAACATCCGGGACTTTGGCATCGGCGGGGTAGACGTAGCCTCCCTGGGTGTTGTCCAGTTTGGCACCGGGAATCGCAGCATAGACAGCCGATACGACAGAATCGGAGACGAGCGCGAGGGCGGTGCCGCTGTTGATCCCGATAGTCAACATCAGTAGACTTCAAATAAGAGGGCATGTGATAGTATACGTACGTGTCAGCGATAGCGGTGTTCGAAGACAGCTTGATTGTCTTTCCGTTAACGATCGCATTGGTCGAAGAGAACATCCAAAATCCCTGGGAATTATCGATGGGGGTATATTTAATGCTGTGGAATTAACGATTAAGCAGAGAGCCTCGCGAATGCCAATGAGGATGACTAACTCAGTCTCCTTAACGCCAGCTTTGGCAGCATCGATGACGCCGAAAGTGTAGAATCCGTTGTTGTCGCCCTTGTCCAAGTTCACAGTGAAGAGAGGCTAGAATGATGGAACGCGCAGTCAGCCCGCTGCACTCGCCGTAAAATCGAGACAGGCCTCACGAGATCGATGATTCCCTGCTTGATCATGTTCTCAACAAGAGTAGCCTGGGCCTCGGGAGTGATGGTATTCAGCACAGGCCACGCCAATCCCAACAGCCCGTCAGACCCGTCATTCTGCTGCAACGACGCATCAGGAAACGCCAAAAAGGCCGTAGCTCCGGCCTTAGATACGAGTCTCTACGGGCTGCTATTACTGAGCACTCATCTCCCAGTAGGGCCTCGTAGCTTTCAGTAGCAGTTCAGTAGTAGTAGTGTGATCTATGTAGTGTAGTGTAGAGTACAAATATATATTAAGTTAACTATTAAGGCAGTATGTAGTACAAAAGGTGATAATGATTACACAAAGGGACAAATTTAACCAAGGTAGCAAAATTCATAGAATGAGATACAGCGAATCAAGTAGCCAGATAGTTTCGTCAAGTCCAAATTCTCGCGCCACAATCGGATCGGATGGCTGTCACATGGCCGTATGGTGGTTGCCTTCGATCAATTTATATACATCCCTCTTGCCAACGTTGTAAATCATTCCCTCTTGTCCTCTCTCTCCCACTGCCATCTTCCCCCAAATCCCAGCAACGCTTCTGACTTGTCTCAGTCCACTGGCCAGTACACGGGAAGCGCAGCCCTTGTGCACCGAAAACACCACCTGGTGCTCTAGCCTGGTCCTTCGACTGATCATCTCGTCTTCATAGAGGTGAGCAGTCCGAGTAGTGATCGGGAGTTAGATGTGGGGTGAAGGAGTCTTGTCCGCTTTGCAAAGCCGTAGGAGTGGAATTGTGCATTGAGCATTGCAAGTAACAAATAAGTATATATTTCAAATCCAATATCAGGCACAAATGTAAATAATACAACACGCCCCAGCCCGCCTCCCTTTAATGCCTTGCCTTCACGCTTCAGTCGCATTTGTAGACGCTGCAGAGCATTAACACGGTAAAGAGGCCATTTGTGAATATACACGGGTGATCATGCATGTACACTATACACACGTGTGTGCTAAAAATTAAATCAACCTATCCTATTGTTGTCAAAATAAGTTGATTTACAGTTGACAAAGTAGAGTGGAAAGGAAGTATCATTTTTGTCCGGCGCGGACACTCATACAAACACTGAACGTCCAAATGATTTGTCTCCAAGCGTGCTGTACTTTTACTGTTATGTTTCTGGCTTGATCATATCATAAAGGTCATTGATGATTATCGAATTTTCAGTGGGTACCATTTGTCAGAGCACGATATCCGTGTATCCCAATGTTTCACTTAATTAAGAGTACTAGACACCGAGATGACCCCGGGGAAGGGCACGAGACGTGTAGGTAAGCGGTCCGATATTCCAGCCAGCGGCGAGGTCACCAAAGATACTTATATTGATCGAGCCCCGGCAGGGCCAACATCGTATCTTATTGTGTGCGACCCTCGCAAAATCATAGTCTGATCATTTACAAAACGGAAATAAGGCACAGTGGGTTTTGCGTTTTGGCTTACATAATGTCACAAAATAACCATCTAACGGAATTAGCGTTTAATTCCGTCTGGCGAGAGCCGAGTAAGCAACCCAGCATCCCATTTTAGGCCTAGAGGCGCTTTAGCGTGGTCCAAACAGCGCCAAACAGCCTATGTAGGACTATGTACGAACGCGATTTCCCATTCTATTTCTTTCCTCTGCAATCATCAAAGCTTACGTAACTGTCCCAAGCTTATATAACTGTCCCACGGAACGTGCATGGCTGCGCTAGCATCAGCGCGGCTGTGTCACACTGCTGCGCTAGGCATCAGCGCGGCGGTTCACGTTGAGTGAGCGCGTTTTACGTAGTTGAGGGGAGAGTTCGGGAGCTGCAGCGCTGCACCACTGGCCCACGGAACGTGCATGGCTGCGCTAGCATCAGCGCGGCTGTGTCACACTGCTGCGCTAGCATCAGCGCGGCGGTTCACGTCGAGTGAGGGCATTGCGCATGCGGTACTACTGCCAGCGGATATGAGCTTTGCTCTTTACACCCACCTATGCTCCGCTCGGCGCTCGCCAGGGTACATACCCTGGTGATTCCTACCCTTCAGAAGCTTGGCGCTCACCAGGGTATGCACCCTGATGATTTCAGTCTTCATCTACTTTCAAGATTCCGCTCGCCAGGGTGTCTACCCTGACGATTTCGGCCCCCAGCAACTTTCCAACATTCCGATCACCGGGGTATCTACCCTGACGATTTCGGTTCCCAGCAACATTCAACATTCCGCTGGCCGGGATATCTGTCCTGACAATTCCAGTCCTGATCAAATTTCAAGATTTCGCTCGCCAGGGTACCTACCCTTACGATTACAGTCCCCAGCAACTTTCAAGGCTCCGCTCGCCAGGATACCTACCCTGACGATTTAGGTCCTCAGCAACTTTCAAGATTCCGCTCGCCAGGGTATCTACCCTGACGATTTCGGTCCTCATCAACTTTCAAGATTCCGCTCCCCGGGGTAAATACCGCGATGATTGCATGTGCCCTCTACTCGGCACTGGTGCCATGCATTGCGCTCACCAGGGAATCTACCCCAACGAGGACCCAAGCTCACTCAGTTCGTCCCGCCGCCCTTCGAGCCCAGAGCTTGTCCAGTGCGTCGTTCAGACCTCCTCTTTCACAAAATTATATTCAGAGCCACAGCTCGAATCTGTACCCTACCCCAGACCCACCCTCTCCACAGCATAGCGCGACGTGCAGCCTCCAAATGTGTCAAATCCCACAGATCTCCTCTCCACTACCTCTTCCATCTAACCGGCCTTCGCCCCGATTTCACTGAAACAATCACCCCGATTCGTAGAAGCCGCAACTGCATTGTCCCACACAACACCCACATCGAGGGCTCAAAAGAAGACGCGCTCCGTGTAGCACAGCAAGTGAACGGCACGGCTCCAGTCAGGGTATATGTCGATGGCTCCGGTTGTAAAGGCGGAATCGGAGCATCAGCAGTGCGGTACGAGGGCACGAGTGTTATCGCGGTGTGTCGTTACTACTTAGGGAGCTCCAAACGATACACAGTCCACAACGGCGAAGCCGTTGGAATTATAATGGGCATGCACTTACTACTAAATTTCACACGACAACTTACAGGCCCTACCATCATCGGCTGCGACAACCAGGCAGTCATACGAGGTCTGAACAACCAACAATCCCATTCAGGACATCACCTACTCGACCACATCCACAAGCTAGAAGAACAACTTCACGCAAAACAAGACGTCATCGCGAGATCTGCAGAACGAGCCATCGCGAACAGAAACGGCGGACCGGGAAGCTGGAAGGGTAGATCCAAATCAAATCTTACCGAAGAATACTATGACGCTGTTTGGCACATGAATTGAGTTGAGTGTCTCCAAGAAAGCTCGATACTGGGCCGCCAGAGGCCCGAGCAGCCATAGTAGAGTTGAGTAAGTCATTAGAACATATATAATGATAATTGAGAGGTGAAAACATATCCAAATGCCCTGATAGGTACCCACTGAGGGGATGCTGGACACCCAGAGGACGTGCAGAGGACTCCGAAGGTGCGGCCAGTGAAATTCCACTGGGACGGCAAGTTCAGTGTCCAGGCCGCCGATCCTGGTCCACCGATCGGACTTCCGTGTGGCTCCGAAATCATGCAGGAAGTTCTTTGTAGCAGATCGCTGGCATATTTTCCCCTAGCACTCCCTGTGATAGCACCAAGCACGTACCTTTGGAGAAATGAGCGATCAGGACGAACACTGCATTCTAGGTCAGCGTGGGAGTGATTTGCGAGTCAGAGAGGCCTTAAATGCAGCTATATAGAGCTCAGTACATCTAGGAAGAGCATCACTGAGGGCTGGAAAGTCGTAGGACATGAATCGAAGCAAGCGTGATGGAGCAGCGAAAACAATTGAAATATCAGTAAAAAGGCACCGATCACTGATATTTTCGGTGGATTTAGCGAGAACATCTAATTCTCCGGGAAAACCACACATGTGCCTGCACATGTGCGGCACATGTGTGAGTGGCAGTGCATGTGGGTGTACTGGTAACTGCAGGGACAATGCTGGACAATGCCACAATTAATTGGGCCTGGGGCCGTTGCTAGCGAGATATTAATGGCGTCATTATGCTACCACAGGCATGACATTTGCCTTTGGACTGTCAATGAAGGGATCACTGTTGTATCGAGGGTCAGGAAGAACATTTTGCTGCAAATTAGTTGGAGATAGCAAGTTCATTCTTCATACAGGGCACAGGAAGATGAGCACACAGCAATGTAATATTATTAGTAGCCCTATATACCATAACATTGCTCGGCAGGACAAAGCATAGGTCCAAGGTCGTTGAAAAAAGAAAGTGTCGGGACTCGAGTCTCGGTGGCATGATGCATTGACACATGTCGACAGTGTACACTGTATGAGCCTTGTGCGGAAGGCAATTGGTAGTAAGAGCACCCAGTGGTTTGGTGGCATGAATGAATTGTGGTGACAGGTGGTACATATACATAATAAAGGGACAATAGATGTTGTGAAGGAAGCGACGGGAGAGTATGCAGTATGGCTGTGGCGGCTTGTGACAACTGTGGCGCGATGTGTGTGTGTCGGCACATGTGCGGATTTCCCGGAAAACTCGATGTATTGGATTTAGCTGATTCTACTTCCCGCTTAGCTAAGGGAACTCCCTGTCATCCTCCAAATCCCCCAAAGCAATCTCGAGATATGGGTTTGCACTATTTCACTGTCTTTCGTACTCTGTGAAACAACAATCGCTTCATTTTCGGTGTTCCCACTCACGCGCCGGCTGGGCAATATCCTCAGCCATCTGCGAGGGCTTCCTTCGCGCCTGCGCCCCCCCTCGCCACTGACTTTAATTATCTCCGCGAGGATTCAATGCACGGGCACGGGATCCCCGATACGCTTCACGCCCACCCGCATCACGGGTGTGAGTCTAGCTTTTCTTTCGCGAGACGGAGCAGCTATCACCGCAAAAAGCTTACTTACTTATCCCATACATCGCGTAGACGATGCTTTCCACCTACTTCCCCAATTTCGTCAAGGGGGACAAGTTCCGCAATTCCATCGGTGCTCGGGTCTGTCAACGCAGATAGTAAGCACCAACACTATCCATACCATGAAGCAAGCTAATGAATCCGCACCTCAGATGAGTTATGGAAGCTTCATCGCTGGCACAGGCACTCCCTCCTCTTTTCCCACAGAGACCGCACCAATGACGGTGACATGCTCGAACCCCCACGCCAGCGCGATCATCTGCAGGATGAGGCAGGGCTTCAACAAAGGTTACGCAATTGACTTCCAGGTGCGCCTTACCCCTTCAGACCCCCACTCGTAACTCAAGCCACCTGACCTTGTTTCCAGACCTAATCTCCCGCTTCGCGATCGACACAGCACAGCATGCAATTTCATCTTCGGCAACAACGTCCACTCGTTCTTTGACGCGCTCCCGGTCCCGCACCGATTTGGCCGCAGATAGTGCAGAACCACTACCCAGGCGTGCTTTGACTCGCTGAGCAGCAGATTCAAGCTTGGGTGGCTGTGGTCGTTGACGGAGCTTCTTTGACATTGCGCTCGACCATCGACTCGCCGTCGAGCGCTTCTACGACCCGCAAGCCGGCAAAGCGGGCTCGTCTCGCAGGAGCGGGCGTCCTTCGGCACACGAGTTAATACAGAAGAAGTCTTGATTGACTTTCGAGAAATTATCGGGCAGCATTCAGGCGAGAACCTTGCTGAGAGCGTTTGGCAGACACTTGAGCTATATGGTCTTATCGGAAAGGTTAGTTTGATCATGTCAACCTTGCTTAACATCACTGAAGTATGTTTATTGCAGATCATCCCTGTTGTTGCCGATAATGCCAGCAACAATGACGTGATGAGCTCGGACAGTGGGGGCGACACAGAACATCATCCTCGCGCTCGTGGGTCCCTCCCCTGCGGCGTGCGCGCAGAGCACCGAGCGCGGGCTGGAGGAGATGCGAGCTGCACTATAACGTGCCAAGGAGCCTGGGGCGCAAACACGGGGAGCCGTCGCGCGTTGCAGCGTATCGCCCAAGCGGGAGTTGCTGGCCGTGGTGGGACAATGCATGGGTCGCGAGCTCGCACGAGGGATCTACGGTGTGCTGTGCGGGTGTAGTAATGAAAGGAAAGGAAGATTAGAGCTGATTGAAGGGGTGAAAGATGCTAGGGTGAAAGCAAATGAGTGGGCGAAAAATCAGAGTCGCTTCAGCCCTTTAATAATGAGCGTACATAAAAAATTGCTTTGTGTGTAAGGACATATTGATATTGTCACATACCGTGTTTCCATGATTGCTAATTCAAAAGCGTCAGAGGCCACCATCTTGAATCATTAACGACAGTGACGATCTTTCCTCTCGCCCTTCCCTGTTTCTTTGGAGTTTTAGATGCACAGTTTGATTATGAAGCGGCTATAACAGCAGATGAGTACTTAGCAGAGGCGGCGCGATCCTGCACACAGATGACAGTAGCGCCTTAGTGATTAGCGCCTTAGTGATCTAGCTCTTATCATATTACTCGCCTATGAATCCCTGCACCGGTGGGCGCCTCGAGCGCGAGCCGTTCGAGCGTGAGCACTTGGTCGCCCACGTTGAGGATACGTGCCTTCGCAAGCTGCATGAAGCGCGGCGCAGCGACCGCGAGCTTGAGTACGGCGGTGAGCACATCGTCGGTGGATAACGAGCGCTTTGTAGTGCGGTCCCGGTTGGGAGATCTAAGCAGAGTTCGCGCTTTGGAGGGACACAAACATGAGCCATAAGGCATGAGCGCACAAGCAACACAAAATGCACCCGTCTGCCCCGCCTCTCTAACGCGCCTGTCTTGCTCCCCAACAACCACACCCTTTGCAATGTACTTCAAGCGCGCGAACTCGTCCTCGGGCGCGCGGTGCTCGGCGGCGGCGGCATCGCGGCACAAGAAGTGCAGCAGCGACGATTTGGTTTGATGCCGGGACGTCAACTGATAGCTGCGAGAGCTGCGCGTTGGTTGGATTGTAAGCGCTGGGAAAACGCGAAGTCGGCCATGTTGGGCATCGCGATTGGTACTTGTGTGTACAATGCAGAAAATAATAAAAGTGCAACTAAGAAAGTCGTAATCATGATGTCACAGACCAATACTTAACGCAGCGGCAAACACCAATATTGTATGAAGTGTACAATTAGGAAATTTACATATCACAAGCTCCCCTGTCCGTTGGTAAAGGCCGGCAACTCGTCTATTTTGTCAATACTCATTACCCGCAGAAGATTCCGCGCGGCGGTGTGAGGAAAAAAATCCTGCATCGAATTGGCGACGTCTGGCGGCAAACCTATGGTGAGCCTTTCCAGGTTGCCAAAGTTGGGTTGTTGCAATCGCGCATCGACAGCGGCGAGCTGTGGCTGGTTTTCAGCTAGCACAGAGTCTATTGCTATCTGATGGCTCAAAATGGAGATGTTGAACTCTCGAAAGTGGCTGGATGAAACTTTATCGATGATAGCGAGACCATTGCGCCGGAGGATTGACGGAGTGCAGCGTGATAACGTCAGAACCTCCAGCTGAGTACAGTATTGCAAGTTAAGGTGTTCGAATGAATACACTAAATCGTATATGTATAAGTCGCCTTGCATTGGTTATGTATGAATGATCGACTCACCTTGATCGTGTTTATATCTGCCCTGGCGGTGAATCGATAGCTCCCGCAAGGATGGGCCCAGTGCGTGCAGCAGACGTCCGAGTGCGACTTGCTGCAGAAGAACCGTGGGGAACCCGATGCAAATGGTCTCAAGGCGTAATGGGGGTGGGCTCGCCCCCACCCAGTCGAATAAATCTTCGTCAAAAGCAGTATCTACTATTTTCAATAGTCGCAATGGCGGGCAAGGCGACAATTGGGGCTCCGTGTTAGGCGGGTCGGGTGGTGCATGATGTTTCATAACAGCATCCATGTAAAGCCTCTCCAGCCCATGACAGGCCGCCACTACATCGCGCAGCTGACTGAATGAGTCCAGCGTAAGTTGAGAGAGGTCCAAGCAAGTGAGCTTGGTCAGTGAACCGAGAACAATCACAGTGTCCATCATTCGGGGGATATCGTATACTCCGGACTGCGCAATCCCTTTGAGAATGATCGATTTTAACGCGTACAAAGCACCAATACGCATGAAGACTGGGTCAGGCATCACTGCGTGCCTCGCGTCTAAGGCCAGCGTAATCTGCTGCACATATGGCGTTATCGTCGCATGCGAAGATGAGAGAAGATCCATGAATGGCGACAGACGACGCCAGGAGGAACGTGGGGTAAAATCCAGTGATTTGAACAGATGTGATCGACTGCGCGGAACCCAATATCGACAAACCAAGGCGCAAGTCGCTAGATCCCTATACAAGACAGAGTTATGAGAGATGTAGCAGATATATATGCAGACGGTGCGCACCTGTCCAATGGAAGCGATGAATTCCGATCTTTCGAAATGCCCAGTTCATCAATGATCATGTCGCATACTTCTCCGGAGAGCGTTCGCATAACGTGATGTATATGATGGTGCCGCCAATTAACTGCGTACGCGGATGAGAATTAGACGGTGCTCTGACTTTCCTGAATCGGGTGCAGTTACGAGTCCTTTTGGTACAAAAGATAGACTCGTTACTCTAATATTCGCTTCTACCTACCTTTTTCGGACCTTGTAGGAGCGCTACGTCATCGACCCATTCGACCGATCCGGTTCCCACCATTCGGAAATTGCTGTTGCCACGAAAATTTTCAATGTGTTTACCGGTGTTTACTTTATCTTTCCTTCATTGCCACACTTTATTTCAGCGTGTTTATCGGTGTTTACCTTTCACACTATCATTGCCACACCTTTTTCCGTTGTGTTTATCTGGAAGTCAGCGCAGTCGTATCAAGGAACTTTAGAGCGTCGGGCGTACCTGTATCACAACGTAGCCTAGCAATAGTGCGGGCTGTGAACCACTCCACCGTGGATCTCGGTGTCGCTAGCACACGTACTCTTACCGGCACCTGCCTTTGACTTCGAAGCTGAGCTGGGACTAGCGAATATATGCTTCGTAACCTAAAGAAAACAAACGGGTGAGTATGACGAACACCTATCTGCAGGTCACGTACCCGAATCACCAAGTAGACTCTGAAGAGGGTGTGGGCTGGGTTCTCGGCATCCTAATCGTCCTCGTCATCGTAAAGGAATGTGGCCAATGCGTTGCACAAGCAGAGCGCAGAGGCTGTACTGAATCGCACTGACAAACAATCTCTTTCGTAGCACCTACGATCTGTGTGAATCACTCCTAAACTCAAAATCGCAACGATCTTCTTTATATAGTACTCTCGACCTCATACGTACAACTTTCAAGGCTCTGCTCGCCAGGATATCTACCCTGACGATTTAGGTCCTCAGCAACTTTCCAGATTCCGCTCGCCAGGGTATCTACCCTGACGATTTCGGTCCTCATCAACTTTCAAGATTCCGCTCCCCGGGGTAAATACCGCGATGATTGCATGCACCCTCTACTCGGCATTGGTGTCCTGCATTGCGCGCATCAGGGAATCTACCCCGACGAGGACCTAAGCTCACTCAGGGGTATCTACCCTGATGATTTCGGTCCTCATCAACTTTCAAGATTCCGCTCCCCGGGGTAAATACCGCGATGATTGCATGCGCCCTCTACTCGGCACTGGTGTCCTGCATTGCGCGCACCAGGGAATCTACCCCGACGAGGACCCAAGCTCACTCAGTTCGTCCCGCCGCCTTTCAAGCCCAGAGCTTGTCCAGTGCGTCGTTCGGCGCACTCTGAGATCTGGGTGGGACGCATCATGTCTGCTCATCAAGCGAGCATTTTGATGCACGGCACTATCACGGAAATCTATCTGCAGTAGAAGAGAAGCAGCACCATCAATTCAAAAGAGAGGGCGAGGGAGAGCTGGAGGTCAGGAGAGGGCAGGAAGTGTACGCCCATCACGTAGGTCTTTCCTCACACAGCCCGCGCACTTGTTGCCTTCCTGACTCTTAAGCAGGCGATCATGGAACATGCTCTTCCTGCGTCAAGTGGGTCAATATGCGGGTGTTATAGTACCTTGAAGATTTCCGTCCTCATCAACTTTCAACATTCCGCTAGGGTATCTACCCCGACGATTTCAGTCCTCATCTACTTTAAAGATCCCGCTCGCCAGGGTGTCTGCCCTGATGATTTCAGTGTCCTGTCGTGTAACAGATTATGTGTACTAGAAACCAGAGAATGATTTTCGGAAATACATGAGTCTTGTACGAATATTAGGAAAGTTGAAAGCATATCGTTGACCGAATTATACTGTATTGTCCATCTCATGGAACTCAGTATCCTACGTGTAGTCACGCGATTGTCGGCCACACCATTCCCTCCAACCTTGGCAATTGCAATCACTACTGATGCCGATTCTCCTTTACCGTCGACCACCACCCCCAACGTCTCTGGACTCTGCGAACGGGATGTCTGGGTCCCTGCTTACGCGAAAGATGGCGGTGACGACTGTTAGATGTAATTGGATGGCAGCAGAGGACCGTGTCGCGTAGGTTTTCGATATTGACGGGGAGGAGAGTACACGCCCGTTTCGTGCAAGACGTAACCTCAACCTTTGATGGATGGTGGTCATATCGGCCCGAATTTGAGCAAGAAATAGGACGATTAGTTTATCATGTAAAAAAGACCGCATGAATGACCCGGAAATCATGTAGGCAGAATGATGTCTTAATAGGGTCAGCCGGCGAGGCCAATTTAACATATCATGTTAGTTATTGGTCGGTTGTCAGCTTCAGAATGCCATTCTGGTGCCTTCAACGTCCCGCTGGCATCAGACGGTGACTCTCACAATGGGATCCAAACAGCTGCCGGTAAATCAAATCCAGGTTCAGACGGGTCTTCCAATATTTCTTAGGACACCAGAGTAGGGTATGAAAGCAATGTAGATGCATGTGATGTACTCGAGGAGGGTGTGGGGACTCTGGGGAACATGATGTCTACAAGGCTTCAATATGAGCCAACGGGAATGGAGGACGTACGGGGTGATTTCATACCACTTCTCGAGTCTCCACCTGCACTCCCTCTCAATATCCGCCCCTTCAAATGTGTTGTTGTGCCAATACGCGAGTGTTCAAGTTCGGAGAGTTGTAGGCGACAGTATTCAGATATGGGCAGGCTAGCACGGCGGAATGAGAGGGCAAGTGTGGTTCCGATACCCCATTTGGCCGAACGAACTGAAACTAACAGTCACGCGATCTGCATTTAGGGTGGGTCTAATTCAGCTTGGCATTTCTCGCTATGTTTCTCGCTATTACTGTATCCATAGGGTCTGTCCCGCAGGCTTGTACAAGGTTACATGCAACATATATATATATATCTTTCTTTCCGAAAAACGCACAAAGTCCAAACACTGAGTCCGAATCTGCTGAGACCTGTGGTTATTTTCGCTTCGCGCGAGTGTTAAACGTTACTTACTTACACTCTATGAATATCATTGATATATCTTTCATTATGGTGCTGGTGTTGTGTTTCCATATTCTATCCATTAATATTGCATCCAAATCAAATCTTACCGAAGAATACTATGACGCTGTTTGGCACATGAATTGAGTTGAGTGTCTCCAAGAAAGCTCGATACTGGGCCGCCAGAGGCCCGAGCAGCCATAGTAGAGTTGAGTAAGTCATTAGAACATATATAATGATAATTGAGAGGTGAAAACATATCCAAATGCCCTGATAGGTACCCACTGAGGGGATGCTGGACACCCAGAGGACGTGCAGAGGAGTCCGAAGGTGCGG
Source organism: Athelia psychrophila (assembly GCA_001630335.1). Lineage (NCBI taxonomy): Eukaryota > Fungi > Basidiomycota > Agaricomycetes > Atheliales > Atheliaceae > Athelia > Athelia psychrophila. Next base: position 32,052 of record KV417514.1, on the reverse strand, counting down.
CCAGTGAAATTCCACTGGGACGGCAAGTTCAGTGTCCAGGCCGCCGATCCTGGTCCACCGATCGGACTTCCGTGTGGCTCCGATACGGAATTCCCACCACTCGGATCCTAGTGTCCGAGGAATTAGGTGTGTAGTCTCGCAAGATAGGGTCAGTTCAGTATGCGACGAACCTAAGGCTATGGTCGTAATGATACAGTACCACTTGGACTGATGGGATCGAGACTTGTGGTTGAACTTGTTCTAAATATAGTTACTTGCATTCAGTGCATTACATTGTGCGACGTGTATTTCGGTACTGGGATTTGGTATATAAGGGCAATGGCGACGCCTGATGTCGGTGCGCACTGCGTTGCACTGAATTGTCGGTGAGCATGCTATTAGGAGGGATGCAGGCACCTTTTAGATGTGGGTGGCGCGGGAAATATTCATATATTTACGGCGCTCGCTGTTCTAGTTGAAAAACTTGATATCAGAAACAAGCTTAAGACGATTGCTCTTATTAATCACGTCGCTGTGCTCTCGGAGGGATCTACAATTCACTCGCTACTTTGAGAAAATGCACATTTGTGGTGGACTCGGAATGTCAGTACCACGGGATGTTGATGATATCAGCACATAGTTTTTTGTCAAGTTATCCGCTTGAACACTGGCAACGGGCCGAGCAGGCGGCATCGGCAGTTTCCCGTGTAGGGGAGTTAGCTTGATAGCAGTGGGTGATTCTACGTTGTTTATGTGGTCCGGCTTAATCTCAAAATTTATGCAGTTCAACTCGTAACTCAATCTCCCTTTTATCGGTTTGTTTAGGCGTTGATACATCTGATGCTATTCTGAGGTTCACCTCATCTGTTGGTTCAGACTTGGGCCATTTGATCTATGGCGAGCTAATTGCAATTCTAACCCGGAACTGGTTTTTTCTAAACGTACATTTCTCCCCACATAGCACCTAGTCTTACCCGCGGGACAGACACTCTACTTAGTTCATTTTATCAACGAACACTCAGGGACATTCGCTCACCAGTGTTCATACCTACTTTTCATATGGAAAAGGCGGTAATGCGAGGGTTCAACAAATATTAGCTACATCTCGTTATCTATGTAGTTCCGAGGGATGTGCACGCAGATTGCATCAAATTCACGCGACCGAGAGGCAAACATTGATTTGCTACACGTGATTTTGTGATGGTCCTGTCAGATGGCTTTGTGTGTATACTTTTGTATGCACGAGTAATACAGACTTTTGAGATTACATGAGTAATACGGACTTTTGAGGTTATTCCCCACTCAGCCTCCCTCTGTGAACGCTCTCCACGCGGACAGTGGAACATGATTGGGTACCACCACTTTTGTACGCCGCCCTCATTTATCCACCGTCTCAGGCTTGCATGCAGCCGCCCTCCTAATGATATCTACCATTGGAGAAATGCATTCCAATTGCCTCCCAGCGTTTCGTAAACGGGGGTGGGTAAGTGTCCCAGAGACAGGCAGGCCACCACCAGTAGGACGATACGGGCAACAATGTAGATTGTGCTGCCAGCAACACCCACCCAGCGCAGTATGTGATTTGGCCATTCTGAATTCCCTAGGCATATGGGAATCCAACAGAGGAACCATGCTAAAATGATCGCCAGTGGTACAAAGGTGATGGCGATGGCTGAACAAGTCCAAAGCTTTTGTTCCGTTTCGTTAGCTAGGACGCTGCTATTCGCTGCCTGCCAGTGAATGACACCGAATATTGCAATAAGCGGCAACCCGCAGATTGACGACAGAAAGAAAGCCGGCCTAAGTGCTTCAGGCGGTGGCTGATCAACCTGTGGGTTATCGAATATGCTGGAGGGTTCTCCCGACCAGAATGTGGGCACGCCTTCAAGGCGAGACAGCTGGTACAGTGAGTCTTGATTGCCAAATATGTAGGCGTACGCGACCTCCCACATAGGACGCACTGGGAACATACCCGGGCCTCGTGCTACCCCACGTTGGGCGAAGTAGCTTGAAACCCGCATTGTTTCTTCGACGTCCATAGGCTTATACCACCAAGGGAGGAAGGTGCAAACGGCGATGGAGGAATGGGCAAACACCATGATCTCAAAATCCGCCAAAGGTAATCCATTGCGAAACCGGATGACGCATTTGAGTAGAAATACGACGAGTCCAAGGACAGCAAAGGCCTTTCCACGCTTTGTGGATTTTGCGATGGATTCAATTCTCTCCAGGGAGGGAAGGAGTAGATTTCCATCTCTGATGAGCGTATAGGCGGTCGGAACATCTAATGGGCCAACAGGCGTTCCATCTGCATTATAGAAGTGAAGGCCGCCCATGGTAACGTAAAAGGCGTGCGTTATGGTGTACTCTTCAAGGCAGTCGGTTAAATATGGATGCCAAATGCATACTGTTCAAGTACTTGCCTGCCTCATATCGAATGAACATGCGCCACCGGTTTTCCCCTGCAGCCGTTCTTCATTAAAGATAATTTGATGCCAGTGTTGACCAAAACTTACAGGCTGGTGGGGGGTGTTCGGTATTGGCCCATGCGTCCTCTGCTAATTTTCGAGCGTCCTCGAGGATGGTACGCACACGACGAGCCACGATAAAACTCCTTACAGCCCACATGAATATCCAGTCAGGAAAGATGAGCGCTACAAGAAATATCTTCGCCCTGTCCAATGCCTTCCAGTACCACGGGAGATTGGGGCGCGATATATTCACATGCACGGAGAGATAGGTGGCGGCGAGCAGCGCAATGACAGATGATCTGATGATCTGAATCAGTGTGCGGCACCTGTCGATGTCCGTACACATCGTGTTGGCTGGGATGGCAGATAAAATCGGTTCGATCATCGTATCGTGGTGGTGGTGGTCATTACGTCAAGGTTTCATTCGTGGTCAAATATTACAAGGTTTATTGAATACGCTGTCACGGTGTTTGTTATCACAGCGCGTCACTCGAACTGGGATGCGCCCAGCCACGTCAAAACTCAACCCACAATCAACGGCCTTTCCAGATCGTGAACAGCCTATCCTGCCACTGCTCCCTTCCAAACCGGACATGACACACCTCATCCACCTAATATTCTATCAGACAGCGAGTTCCACCTATTTTGACTGGACCTCCAAAGTAACCATCTATTATCTTTGCGTTGCCACCCACTTCCAATTTCTCAATACCTATACTCTCTATATTCACACATGAGCTCGCTAAATTATCTGGGCTATCACACAATCGTCAAGTAGCTCTCAGCAAGTGTGATTGCGTTGTAATATACATATTCAATTGATGTCTACATTTAATTCCTTTCTGTCTACACCACTGTATAATCTCTTTTGCTACATCTCTGCGAGCACGATTCAAGTCCTCTTTGCATAGTAAAGTTGAGTTCTCTCCCTTGTCATCTTCTGACTCGTTACTTACTCAACTTACCTAGCACGGCCCTTGCAATATTCGGCTCTTGCAACTCTTTGGCCTTTCACTACTAGCAACGCAAAGGTAAATGTTAATATAATATTGCGACGGTTGGCAGGGTACAAGCCCACTCAATCGTGTATACAACGTTCGAATAAAGGTGACTTCGGCAGCGTCCGACTGCCGAATCACCTACAATGCCAAGGGCTACACACTTCGACGACGCCACCCGAGTTATCCACCGTACTAAAGATATTGCTAAGCGTCTCACAGTGAGTTTGGTTTTACTTTCACATGTATCGTGCTAATACACCGTAGAAAGCAACTAAGACAATGTGGTGGCGCATCCGAGGCCAACGCGCCAACCGCGGCAGGAGAATCGCCGCCGATCGTCCGAGGACGCACACAGCGAATACGAGGTTCAACTATTCGCCTTTTTAGAGTCAGTAACTCTGTTATTGATTCCATTTTGATGCCAGTGAATGATGAACCCTTTCTGATATTTCCCGCTGATCTCTATGTCTTCTGATATTATGGTAAGCAGGTACTTTCACCTTTGCGGGTAAACCAACTGCTGAAATACTCTCGCCCAAGTTGGTTGAGAATTTATGTGCTACTGCCGAGGGTATATCAACGTCGCAAGGATATTCATATTTGTTTCTCGAGATTTACATCACTTTTATTACTCTACATATGTAAGCACACTATGAGCATCCGCGGCGACTCCGAGTCGCTCTGCCAATCGGCCTTTGTTGATAAAGGTGAGTATGTGTTGAGGCCATCTTTCGATTAATCTAAACTGACATGACTTGGTTAGAGCCATCACAGCCACGTTTTCGACTGCGTATCATCTGCGAAAATGAGGTGAGTATTCCGTCTTTTAACGATCGGTGGTGTACAAATTTCATCGAACGTATGTTTTACCATTGTGTCTGATATTCGGATAGCGGGCCTTGCTGCTAATACTGTACTAGTACGACCATAGGTGCATCACAACATCAGGAATCACCAAAAACTACATATATGCTGTGTTAGATATGAGCTGTGACATAGAGCTATGGACAGCTGCCCAATCTACGGGAGACTCCGCGGTGTCTCGTAGCTCCAGGTCTGGTAGCGTCTGGTAGCCCGCCATAGATTTGTTAGATTTTCAGTGACAGATGTCGCTCAAGCCCCCCAAAATTACACCAAATATCATATACTGATTCTACCCTGTGCTATTCGTAAGAAGAGTGGCAATTGAGCTCGGAGTGGTTTGCTTGAAGTATGTGAAACGACGAAATTTGGCTCCGTCCAAATAGCTGCGCCGCATCTGGATCGGGCTCGTAAGTTGGCTTCTCTGGCTTCCCGCCATCCCTGCAGCCCCAAAAAAATTAGTATACTGTATTAGATAGTCCTGGATATAATATATGTATGTCTGGGCGCACATAACCTATGGGAACAACAGAAAACGACTGTTTTTCCGCTGCGAACGATTCGCGCCACTGGTGAGGGGTCTCTCGCGGAGTTACCGGCGAATTCCTTCCGGGCATGTCACGGTACGATCTAAACGCTGCTTTTCTATCTCAAGCCTATAACATGAAAAATGACCATAAATCAGGGTCTCGCACAAGTATGATCTGGTATAAAATACATCTGAGGCATGTAGGAGCTTTAATTGATGTATATATATGTATTATGGGAAGGCAGAATTGCAGTAGAGAGAATGCGGAAAGGAGGGCACCCATAACACACATAAAGACCAGGAGGTCAATGGAGTTTCATGATTGGCACGCACATTAACTACATACCTACACTAATGGACCCTTATACATTTGAAGTCGAAGATGCGGACACCGGGAGGCTGTTATATACGTGCTATAGTGAAATATTCCGGTTCCCGATCTGCTGAAATAGGCTCACATCCTTTTAGATAGAGCAAATAGCGAGCTCACGAGACTTCGGTTAGAGGGCCGGCAAGCGGCATGTACGAGTCCCCTTTGGGGTTTTTCCGGCCATGTATCCACACTATAGCCTATAGATGTGTGTTCTCGCGTGGCAGCCTCTGCTTGATTTTTTTCCCTGCGAGTTAGCATACAACTGAAATCGCCGCCTCGCGATGTAAGTTCCACCCGGCCGACCAACCCCAGACACCTAAGGTACGGGATCGGGAGGGATGGAAGGAAGAATGAGAAGGGGAGGGATTAGAGAGGATGACGGTGGGAGGAAAGCCCCAGGAAGAGCAGCGCGTCCCGCCAGCTGCCTCCGCGCTCTCAACTTTCAGCCCCCATCCGCGAAAACATCTTAACATCGAACCGACTTTCTGTGCTTTGAAAACTCGAGAGACATGGATGAAATAAGCATGAACACAGCGCGAGCGTGCGAATATCTTCACGTGAAGGCGCGTTAGAGCCCGTCGGATCTCAGTCTCAAGACTCAGACTGCAGTAATAACGACTTCAATCAATGGGCAGCAGCAGCGCAAACCAGGAGAGAAATGGAAAGCGGAAGAGGTGCATACTCTGCCTGCAAAGTGAGTTGAGTTAGGCAGCCTGCCGAGTGTGCGACCTAACCTGGGTATCGTATCATTAGCAACTTGAAGATCTGGACCGCACCCGCCACGCTCGCGCCCATCGTCCTCGGCGCCGTTCTCCTACTCGCTGGCGCCATAAACGAGGTCTACACGAAACGCAGCCCGGTCCTTCCCCCACGCCTCTTCCGCACGCGCACGGCTACACGAGCTCGTGTTCTAGAAGAGCTCATCTGCCAAAACGGTCGAACACGCCATGTGGTACGTGCTTGGGAATACATCTCACTCTTCTTAGGCTCACGGTTCTTGTCATAGGAACATTTCATATAGCGATGGTTCCTCAGCCTCAGGTCAGCTCCTTTGAAGTGTATTCTTCGTTTCTTCGTCTGATCTTCGTCGTAGGCAACATCTACGCGGATGTGGTGACCATCGGCAATGTCTCCATCCCTCGCCAGGCTGTCGAGCTTGCTGAGACGCTTTCGTCGTCGTTCCAGCAGAATGACGGGTCTGACGGGCTGTTGGGATTGGCGTGGCCTGTGCTGAATACCATCACTCCCGAGGCCCAGGCTACTCTTGTTGAGAACATCACCTGGCACGAGTAGGCAAGGACACGGTTCTTATCCGCGTCCTGTACTGTCCATGACGGCGCCAGCGGAGACCTGGTGACATATCGCCGAAGATTCTGGGCGAGTTACTTCTCGTTTACTGCGGGGGTTCTAAGGTTATCCAGCCGGAAGGTGAGCTGGAATAGCCCCACGAAACTCTCCAGGACACGCCGGCGCCATTACATGTCAGCTCTCATTATTAGGGTAAAAGCTTACTAGTGCCACTCAGGCCGACATATGAACACTCCCTTGAACCGGTTATCTGCGTAAGGCGGTAACAGCTAGAGTCTGAGTTCCACCTGCAACGGCCTTAATGGAAAGCGGCCAGGTCTATAAAACATCGATCGCCACTCCCGCTAACGCGTGTCAGCCACATGAAGTTGCCGGTTCAGCACCCCGGTATTTTCGGACTCTAAAAGAACTAGTCGCTTCCCTAGGACCATCCACAGGTACCGCCTAGGCCTAGCGCAGTCGTCCTCTCCATGACCTAATCACGCCTACCCATCTTTATGCCATGCACATTGACACTACAGTACCTTTATGACCTTCTACGACCTTTTGCTGCAGTATTTGGGTACTAGGTGCCTACGTTTATAATTTAAGAGGTGTCACTAGCGAAGGGGTTATGATGGGTAATGGTGGGTAAGGAGTACGGCGGATTTCAAAGAGTTCGTTCTGCAGACCGGCGCAACATGCTCCCCGAGTGACCCCCACTAAGGAGAAACGTCCACTGCTGGCACAAACTCGCGCGGTAGCGCCTCTAGGGGCTGCCCAGGTATTGACCTAACTCGCCCCCGTTCGCAGACTGGAGGCTTTATGCGTCATTCATTCGGCGACCGAGAGCTCTTGAGGATGACTAATACGGGCAACCTGTCTCCGGTTAAGATTTTACCTCTTGTGTCCAGGGGGATGCGGGTAGGTGCTACTCTACCTCCTCCTACGCCAGCTGGTCCCCGGTCGGAAGGGTTTCGGTCGGCCGGTCCATCTCCTTAAAAAGGTACCACATGCATACGGCCACCGGTCGGGGTTTGTATGTGCGTCGAATAGACGGCGGAGGTCAAGACGTCAACGACGAAGCTGCAGCCGTATCAGCGTTCCACGTGATGCGGTCTCACATTTTATCGCCAAACAATGATATTCGGTGGATTGCTCCGGACGTAACAGCTACCGGACCTCAACCTGCAGCGCTGGAAGTTCACAGGGTTCACGTAAGAACCCAGATACCTAGACTAATACTTACACTCAAATCTTGCTATAGCAACTGCGATGACGACAACTGTGGGACGGTCATATGGCAAGCGTTAATGTCGTTGTTATACTATAAACGGAGATACCTAGGTCTGGGTGACGATACGTACCGGGAGGCCACCCCCCAAAGTCTATTCCGGTGCGAAGCGTACGAAACCCCCAGGAAGTTCCTCGTTACCTCCTCAGCGTTTGTATTACATACAAGTTAATGTCAATGTGGATATGGGACCGTCGACTCACTTGTCATCGAGAAATGGCTTAGGAATGTATACAGCTACTGCAGCCCGTGGTTACTGCTTCCTGCTCGCTGCGTGGCCGCGTAGTTGCGCAAGGAGCTGCAGTTCGGCTTACCAGCACACGATTAACGGTAGGTGTGCGTGAGACTGTGACTGTGGCCGCTTGAGACGTTGAGGATGAGGTTTCTAGCACGTTGGCGCATGATATCGGGATAGCCGCTACATAACTTGATGTTGGAACCCTGGGCGAAGGACAGATGTGAACCAGTTGCCCTCTGCTGCTTCCCCGAGGAAGAAGATCAGACGCCCGGGTCGTACGCGCTGGGCGTGATGGGCGTACAACTCCGTGACCAGAGTTTCACGCGTAACAAATGTCATAAAAAGGTTGTAAGCTAAGCGGGTACGACTGGTAGAATAATCGTTGTGTAAGCTGAAGCAGCATCCTAAACCGAGGAGGGACGAGTTAGGCTGTGTCCACTACGGCAAGTATGCCGGGCGGGAACAAAGGTATAAAAGTCGCCCCGAACTGGGGACCCTGTGGGAGCAATTTACCACGTGGGATTTACGCTATCGCGACTGCGTGTGAAGGTAGTAGCATTAGCTGGCCCTCCCGCCCTCCTGTGCTCGAGCGGTCGATCAAATGAGCTGCTCTTCCCTCGCCGGTAAACCTATATAAGGATTTACACCACCAGCACCGACGTTGAGCGAGGGTCCGCTACAGCACCCGTGCTCCCTTCTGTCGCTACCAGGATTCCCACACGTACGAGCGTATGCGGATAAAACGTTCGCAACAGCGACGGTGGCGACCCAGCTGGCCGGGCTAACCTAGTGGGTGCGTGTGGGAAAGGCGGGTGTGATGAAGCAGTGGGGAACCGGAGAATGACTTCCGGTTTAAAGATAACGGGTCCCGTCGCTATTCCTTACCTCGTCCTATTTACTTCTACGACCGGTTCTCCTCTATCTCCCGCTACTTCTCCCCTATCTCCCGCTACTTCTACTGGGCTCACTGCGCCTTCAGTACGGCAGGGTCGTAGTCCGAAGTCCTAGTTGGAGAGCTTTTGCAGCTTTTGCGTTACTAGCATTTTTCCCTTTTCCTCCCTCGGACCCTATTTCACGCTCTGGGCAACATACGGTTTGGGACAACATACGGCAAACGAAAACTGTTATAAAAGTTAATGTAAAACTGATAAAATAACGCGATAACATTCACGTTTTAACTCGAGTTGCTCGCGCGTACTATCCGCGGCGTTGACCCTACCCGCACTTTTACAACAGGCACTGCCCGACGGCGTTTAACGTTAAGCTCTGACTGTCTTTGACAGGTTGGTTGGCTGCATTGCTTGTATTCCGTGTAACCAACCTTAACACGACTTAACACGACTAAGCCTAACCGCTGACTGTCTTTTACAGGTTGATTGAGTAGGGTGAATAGTGTAAGTTCTGGAGACCCGGTAGGGCTACGCTCATAAAGGCCCCAGCTTCTGTTGTATATGTCTGAAGTTCTTGTGATAAGGCCTTAGTCATGGACATAAGTCTCTGGCATGCTCGTTCCTTCGAATGGTAGCGGTTCCTATAGCTTTACTAACAGAGGTGCCGAGACCTACGGCGGGTTCTCGTAGGGCAACGGGCGTAGCGGCTCCCTTTTCAGGCGGCGCAACCGAAACTTCCAGTGTAGCGGGTGGCGCTTGAGCTGTAGGCCCTGAAACCGCAGGCGCCCCATCTGCATCGGCGGGACCCACAACAGGTCAAACCGTGGCCCTTAGCGTCGTATCTGTCGGCTATGCTGTCTTAGCCTCTGCTCGCGCTCCCGCCACGGCGACAACTAGGGCTATCAGTTGTAGTCATCTGAAGTTTATTCTCCCGTACACTATCATATGCATGCACAGTCGCTATCGCCACAAGCTTCTGTCGAACTAACAGAAAGGCAATTGCTAGCGTAACCAGCTTCTCTTGTAGGTTTTAGGGACCCTTAATAGCTACCCCCATATAAATTACGACACCTTAATTGCTAATTCGTCTCTCGGAGCGCTTACGGTTACTCCTACTGATTGAGTCAGAGGAATTGCGGTCGAAACCGTCGTAGCTACTGCGGCTTTCACATCTTAGGCAACAACAGCGGGAACAGGTTCAAGTGTCACTTCTCTCCGATCTTACTACCTTGCGCGTCAGTCGGGCGACGTGAGCGGCATTTTAGCTCTGTCCGGAGTGCTCTAGCTACTAAGGGACGAACTAG
>KV417513.1:465014-494264 GCA_001630335.1 Athelia psychrophila | reverse complement strand
GTTTTACATTTTTGGTAAAAAATGTCTTATTTCTCCGCCAAGACTCAATCAAATAAAATACTGCTTGCTGGGCCATGAAGCTATGGTATACTACTATACATACCAGTGAGGGAAAACAATTTAATCAAGATAGTGGTGGTGGAATAACCAGGTCGGTGAGGAGGCGAGCTTGCTTATGTAACACGTGCCGGCTCTTCATTGTGCCTACCTTAAGTGAATTTCCTCTTTTATCCACAACTTTTCTCCCTCCTTTCCACTGAACGGCTGGCAAAAGACGTTGAACAGCCTCTGTGAAACCCTAGCGCAGGGTTGGGAATACTCAACACTCTGCACATTATTTCTAAGTTCGGTTTCCATTTATGGGCTTTGTTTGGCTGGCCACATTGCTGACCTACCCTTCCTCTTCCCTCTGCCGTGGCCTCTCATCCTATGAAAATCATGCAGCTCATTTCTGTTCATTCCGGAGATTGTGCCCATGTAATTTTTAATGCTATGGTAAATATTTTCAATGGAAGAACATCTTTTCAAATGCCTGCTAGTGTCTCAGATTTCTCAACTGCCCTCCCCAGGGACATTTCTTGTCCATCATGGGAAGAAAGAACTGAATGACAACGACTGTGCGTTGAGATTGTTGTGCCAAACAAGTGCTGAAAGTGGATGTGGCGGAAAAAACCTGTCAGATGAAACAAATAAGCTAGGGTGTCACAGAGGCTGTTCAACATCTTTTGCCAGCCGCCCAGTAGAAGTTGGGGGATAAGTTGTGGATAAAAAAGGAAAGTCATGCGAGTAGTGAATTTGTAGTATGTACAGATTTTTAATTGTGTGCTCATTTGATATGTTGTCTCCCTTCTTTCTATTTGTGTGGTCTGGTTTTAGGAGCCTGCTGCATAGCATGAATCATTCTTTCAAAGTGTAATATATGCAGTCTGTTGATGCCCAATTAAAAATCATCTTAATTTATTGCGCTTTTCATATATAATGACATTTGGTCAAATAAAAGGTTTGAAGTCCAAGGTGTTTGCACAGAGCAAGTGCCGAGAAGCTGACAGAGGTGACTGACACCTACATCATTTAGTTCTGTTTTTAGGCTCACCATCATCATTGCACTGGTGGATGACTCCTGCACCCTCTCAATTTGCTCGGTGGGACTATATCGGGAGCATATAAAACACTGCAAATCTGGCTGACAAAATGCCAAAGTCGCTGAGCCCCCTTGCTGGCCCTTGCAAAGGCCTTGGATGTGACTGATCTTCAAAACCTGTTTTTTGTGAATGTCATTATTTTGCGCAACAGCAATACCTGCTCAGTCAAGGAAAGTAAACCAAGAAAGGACAAGCAGAAAACATAATAAGAGTATGGTGTAGAGCATGTGCATGCTCTAGGTAGCACACCCTGGGTTTCAGAGCATTCTGGAGCTACCTGACATCCTTCCCCATTGTCTAGTTCCCAGGTCCGAGGTGTTCCACGCATGTCCGAAGTTTTCAATCTCTGTCTGAGGTTTTCTGTCCATACCCGAGGCTTTCTGCCCATTCCCGAGGCCCTGTCCGCAGGTATGACTCCCTATTACCCTCAGTTCAGACTCCTAACACACCCAATGCTTTCCTCGCATTCCCCATCCCTGTCCGACATTTTCCAGAGGTGACCAACATTTCGATCCTGTCAGCCCAGACCATCTGAGCCTCGCCAAGGTTTCTGAGGCCCAGACTCCCTGCATGGGCTCGGCTATGGCAGTACCCAGTACACGAGGACCTGCCACATGCATCAGTGCATCAGCAGGAACTGAAACATTATAATTCTCCCATGATCACTTCACTCTATGTTGTACACCAAGCCCTCTAAGTTTCCTGTTGTTTCCCCTGTTCCCTTAGTGTTTCTCCATCTTCTGGACCCAGTCTCTCATTGTAGCCCTCTAAACCTCCTCTCCATTCCTTCCCCATCACATCCATCCCACACCTCACCCTGTCTGAAACAGACCCTCGGGTTGATCACAGGCCTCCAAGTCCCCGGACCCAGACTCCATCACAAGCCTTCAGCCTGGTCAAGTGCAGTCCCCATCTCAGCCGCCCGCACACCACACCTAGAATCTCTACACCAGGTCTCTTTTCCCTTAAGCACTACCCTCAGGTCAAACACTGGCCAGTTTCACCTTCGTGTTCTCATCTGAGACCCTTCGGAACATCGGTGATCACATCCTTCATCATCTGGCCAGTTCAGTCCAAACCCTGGACACCCCTCCAGCTGCCGGGTTAGAATCTCTACACCATGTCCATTGTGAGCACTTATTAGGATGTGACTTGACTAATCCCTGGATGGGCCCGAATGACCTGACCTCCTACATGTCAGAGGGGTGAGGCTCAAAACATTGAGCCGTGAATAGACTGATGTGGTGAATGAATGGGTGTCAAACTACTGACTTGCTGATGAAAGATAGAGTTGATCTGAATGCAAAGTAATATTAATCCTAAATATCTTATAGCTATCTTATAAGTACTCACCTGAATGCAAATAGAAAAGGCTGAGGTCCTCTTGCATTCAGGTGCTGCTATTTATGCTGGTCGGAATTGGCACCCAGAAGAACACTAGTTTTTTAAGGTCCAAATCACAGACTCAAAGTGTGCCTGGCCACCTTTGGCGATTAATTAGACCTGTGCACTTCTTGACAGATGTCTGCAATTAGCACAATCAGTGGCCTCAAAACAAGCCCTTGCTCAGCCCAATTGAATCAAAACTGATGGAGATATTACACATCTAGTCCAAGTATTAAAATAGCGAAAATAGAGGAGGGTTGGTGATAGAGTGGGTTTTATGAGTGGACTAGGGCACCCTTGTCCATTGTCTTTCATCGGTTTGGGAGGGGATGAAGCTGACTGGGCGTCAAGACATTCTTGTTTGAGAAATGTGCTGGCTATGGGGCCATGTGGAAACAGGCATGACACAGTATTTGCTGGCCAGAAAGTAGACAGGGACACAGGTTCAGCACAGGGTGGGCTGGCCAAAAAAGGGTAGAATACTGTAGAGGGTCAGTGTGGTTCTGGCTGGCCAGGGAAGTACTCACATGGGTTGAGTACAGCACTGGCTGGCCAAAGGGCAGTATACAAAGCAAATTCAGTGTAGCTCTGGCTGGCCAGGGGGAGATGATCAGCATAGTGGAGGCTGGCCACACTATGGGCCTCAGTATGGGTGACAATATCTGGGAAAACGGGTGAAAGTAACTAGTTACCCGAAAAATGAGCTACAACCTGGTGATTCAAAGAATGGGTAGTTTTCACCCGGTCAAAATCATCACCTGGAAACCGAGTGAAAATAACTTGTTACCCCAAACGAGCAAATCCATCAAGGCAAAAATTTCTTTCTAGTGTCGTGTTTGCTGTTGTTAGTCATTGGCCACCTTTGCTCCACAACCACCATATTGACCTTGCTCCTACCCTCCATAACCCCTCATACTGGTCTCTATCATATTTAAACGTCGGGAAGGATTCAAAGTATGTGTGCGTGCTTGTTCATGTGGCTACTCACCGCCTTTCTTACTGTCTAGGGTCTATGATCACAAGGCTGATCGGAATTGGCTATCTCTGTGGTTGACTTCCTGGTCTTTGGGGCTATCTACTGTCTGATTCTCTGCGGCTGTCTCTGCCTCTGTCTCTAAGGCTCTGGTCTGCTGTCTGTCAGGGAGGATCTAAGATATGCGGGAGATGGGACTATAGGATGTGCAACATGCGGCTCTGGTAAGTGCAACTTACACTATTGTAGCACCCTTGCTGATCTTCAACAGGATATGTTTCATTATCTGGACCTCCAGCTTGTACATGAGCCGGTGCCGCAATGGTCGTGCAGCTTCGTGACTGTTCTAGTACTACCCCCGTATCCTCCCCCCCCCCATGGTATCCCAGTCCGCCTGTGAATCTTGCTAGATGGTGTACATATCACACATATATGATTGCTAGACATACATACCTTGTACATCAGTAGCAATAATTTGCAATGAATATATTTTAAATCAAAAGTGGATCATTATGAGCAGTAAAACAGATTAAAGCAACTGGCAGCCAAAAGTTTGGCAGGGGGAAAACAGGTTAAAAGGGACAGCAAACAGCACACTTTCACCCGTTTTCCATCATCCGTTTACCGGGTTAAAATTTGAGGACTGGGTAATGCTCAACATTTATACAGGTTGATGTTACCTGTGCAATGGGTGAAAAAACGGGTGACTGTCACCTGTTCTGGGGTCCATAGTGCCAGCCTAACTGCACGCAACTACATCCACCAGCACCCAGCCGTGCTCAAACCCATACACCCTCACACCCTCCCAGCCTTGCACCTGCAACACAGCCTGCACAAGTTCCCAAATCTGTGTGGGCAGCCACTCTCGTGCTGTAACTATATATTTCAAATAAAATGAATTTTTTTCAACTCAAAGAGAATTCTGCCAAGGCACTGTAAAATTCCTGGCCGTCACTGATGGTCGGAAATATGAAATGATCACATGATGCTAAAGGTCCTTGTCTGGTCTCTTGTCTTAGCACTCTGGGCCTCCTCTTTGGCCAGTGCTGTTCCCATCTTAGATGTCTGTACACCTCACCTAGAACATCTACACTGTTGGCCAGGATTCATCTGTATAGAACTTGAATGTTGCTTTTATCCCAGGGAAGGGACCTTGTCTAGTATCTGGTAAAATATGGTATGAGACTGAAATACTTAGGTAGGAAAAGTGTAGGTAAACAAATGTATGCAGAAGGAATGCAGTAGGATGTGGTACAAATGTGGTAAGATAAGGTATATGACCAGAGGAATGTGCTATGAAACCAAAGGGATGCAGTATGAAGCCAAAGGGATTAGGTAGGAAAGTGGTAGACAAAGGAATGGATTCGGTACAGATCTTGTAGGATGTGGTACAGAAAATGAAGGATGACAGATACTAATCGAATGCTATGGGTTGAGACTGGGTTGAGACTAGGCACTGAAGATAGGAGGACATCTCAATATTGGAGACTCCAGACACCGGACACCAAACATTTTCAAAAATCATTGCCACTGGCTCTCGCTGGCTCCTTATGTGTTAAATATTGTAATTTATACATGTAAATAGTGGTAGAAAACACACCGTTACTACACTCCCCACGAGCCACTCATGCCAACAATAGGTGTGATACAGCCCTGCCACCTGTGCCAGATACTGATAGCTATTGCTACGAAAACACTATATGAGCTATCAATGAAAATGCTGTGTAAGCTACCTGGCGGAAAAATTTATCAGATCTGCAATAATTTCATGATAGCCATGCACCACCTGTGAAACATGAGAGCTTCTATTGTTTTATTGCAATAGCTATGGTGCATGGATTCCATGTGAGCTACCACCCAGAACACCAGGCAGCTAGGCACGATAAATTCAGTGCATGAGCTACTTACCATTCATCGTGATAGCTATGCTACAATCTGTTCGTAGCAGCTACTACGGGAGGTAGGGGGTAGCTATGGGTGACTGGTGGTGGCACCTCAGATTATTACAGCCGGGGTGGCGGGCCTGGGTGGCTGAACCAGGGGCCGACCCAAAATGGATATGGGTGGCTGGTAAAATGGGATTGCTACTACCTACCAATTGATTCCGGGGCTGGCAGCAGATATGGGTGGGCCCTATATTGGGACATCCTTATTTGGTATGCTCGTGCCTGGGGGGGCCTGGTTACCATGGTACTGCCCAATTAGTGCGTTGTAGAGCATGTGCATACTCTAGGTAGCGCATTCGGGATTTCGGAGCATTCTGGAGCTACCCGACATCCTTCCCCGTTGTCCAGTTCCCAGGTCCGAGGTGTTTCCTGCACGTCCGAGGTTTTTGATGCTTGTCCGAGGTTTTCTGCCCATGACCGAGGTTTTCCGTCCGTGTCTGACGTTATCCGGCCCCGAGTCTCCGAGCCCGCTCCGTCCGCAGCCTACAACTGGCCCTATGCAGCCCTCAGTTTGAACACCCGAACACCACACCGAGCACCTTCCTTGCGATCACAGCATTCCTATACAAACATTTTCACCGCAGAAGACCGATGTTTCAATCCTATATCAGCCAGAAGCAAAACTGTCCAGAGCCCAGCCGAATCTGGAATCTGATTTTGGACCGGAAGCCCATAGCAACGGGCACAGATGATTCGCATGACCCAGAAAACGAAATATGCATGTACCCCATGCATCAGCTACATCACCAGAAACGGAATTCCCAGAATGGAGACTAAATCTGGTACTCATTTAGTTATGGGAAAATACACGAGGCCAGATATGGCCAGGCACGAGCTGCCGGACCAGATGTCAAATTGATGTAGAATGGGATGCTACAGGTACACACCAGGGGTCACCGGGGAGCACACTTCAAGGCAAGTTCACATATGGCACCTGATCCGAATTTGAGCAGTCGGATCACAATGAAATCAGCAATTGATCAAATTACCAATAAAACATGTGCATAAGGTTTCTAGATATCACCGCACATTTCTAATGTGTATAAACGAGGCCCAGAGCTCAAATTAAAGCGTATTAATATCCTCTATGCAGATCAGTATAGCCTCCGCACAGACTCACATTCAAGAGACAAGACCGCACCACCGAGCACTTGCGAGAACAGTTTGGGTTGTTCAACTCTAATGGAAACAGTTTGTAATGCAACCATGCCTCCCGTGAGTAGGTATATATCCCACTGTGCCGAGAAAAAAAAGAATTATTTGAAACCGATCAGAACTGCCTATGCATACTGTCACATACCGGGATTTTACAGAAACACCCCTTCTGAGGTAGTATCTGAGACCAGGTCAAATTCAGGGTCATGAAATAGTATTCCCTTTGTCCCCAGCACACCATATCTGAAAAAGAATTCATGGTTTATAGAGAATCAGTCAGTTGGTGGTTCCCAAAATACTCCAGAAAGCATCAGAGTTTCAATAGATTGCACACAGTCTTGGTCCTGGTTCATTCTTAAACCACTGTTCCAGCTGTATTTGGGCTGAGTACCTCAACTGGTTGCCTTCAATCTTTTTTGCACATACATTTAAGAGTTCTTCTCTAATGGAATTTGAGCCTTTGACAACATCCCCATACTTGAACAGCATCCAGTATCAATTCTGGGGTTATTCTGTGGTAGCTATAATTTCTCCATGGATATCATGGTTATTCATAAGGGGTCTTTTGCACAATGGTATATGATAGTATAAGAGCCCTCTGAACGCTCATGAGCATGGGCATGAAGGTTGGAAGGCTCCTGATAATGCCTGGTCACATATGGTAGTGAATAGGCACTACATATGTACCATAATGAGATCACATGAGGTTTTCACGACTACCCACTGCACCTCCATCACATATATGTGTAGCAGCTTCCAATGAGTGATCTATCTAAACTTCTGCAGCTTGTGTAGAAGGATCCTGTTGCAGCAGAGGCTCTATCTTTGCCCAAACTTTCCCGGTTCATCTGCTATGCTTCACTACTCAAACAAGACATACTGTTGGCACAGTGAGCTAATCACCTGGCCTCCGTACCTCCTGATTTTAATACAGTATAACAGCAATAAAATGTATACAAACCTCAGCCCGTCACACTCTATACCCTCCCTCCCATGTGTGCACTACTGGTGACACCTGCTCCTTGAGCAAAAGAGGGCTTCTTCTCACGAAGGCTGAGCAAAATAAGGCAGTTCTTTACACATTGAATAATAGTGCCCTGCAGGTATACACCAATCATTGACTAGGATGCAAGCTCACACATGGCATTTCAGGCTCTCTCTGAACCAGGTCTCTTAGACCTGAACTGAAAAGGGTCTAAGAGACCTAAATCCTGAGGCAGGTCCAGGTCTGTTCTGGTCAGGTCTGGCGCTGGGCCTGGACCTGGGCCTAGTGGTAGGGAAACCATGTCCAGGTCCAGGATGCCTGTGGGGGGTGGCAGGGGCCCCCCTGCAATTTTTTTTTTGCTGGGTGTGCTGGTAGCAGGGGCTTACTTTGGGGGTGGCATCTAGGCATGCATAGGGTGCTGTATAGAGCATGTTGGAAGCAGAATTTAGCAGGCTGGCTGGTAGCATGAGCTTTGGAAGACTATGAATATTTTTGGCTGGCTGGCTGGTAGTGGGAGCTTGACCAGGGTAGCCTCTGAGCATACATAGGCTGCTGTATATAGCATATAGGAAGTAGACTCTAGCAGGTAGCAGGGGCTTTGGAAGTCTGCATATTTGCTGGCCAGCTGGGTGGCTGGCTGGTAGCAGGAGCTTGGTGGCCTGCACCTAGACCTGGATATTGAGACCTAGACCTGGACCTGGGTATTGAGACCTGGACCTGGACCTGGATTGGGATCATAAAGTAATAACCCTAACCCTAATTATTCAAAAACTGCACCTACCCTAATAAATTATATCTCACTAGAAACAGAATTTTGAGGAGAATGTGATGGCAGTCCAAGTTTTGCCATAGCTGGTGGTACATCACATACCATTCGTGTGACAGTGCCTGCAACACATGTGGCTAGTGTAGTCGGGGTGTATGTGTGTGCTCCCACAGCTGATATGTTGGCAGCCGTCATTAGCAGGTGCAGAATTTGACGTTGATGCAGGCTCCTAAAACCATCTGTTAGTGGAAAGGGGGACCCATATTGAAGAGCACACAATGTTAAATCACCTGACATCAAATAAGCGAAATAAGTGAATTTCCTTTTTTATCCACAACTTTTCTCCCTCCTTTCCACTGTAAGGCTGGCAAAAGATGCTGGAAAGCCTCCGCGAAGCCCTAGCGCAGGGTTGGGAATAGGGCTCCGCACCCGTACCGTAATTACGCAAATACAGGTGTGCGTATATGGGAGTGCCCCGTACCGTAAATGGGTCTTGGATCCAGATTTACGGTACGGCCATGTTACGGGGTTACCCCGTAATTTGCCATATGTTTACGCGTTTACGGACGTAATTACGGACTGGCTTGTCCTCTGCCTCCCTTCGTCATTCCGGAGATTGTGCCCATGTAATTTTTAATGCTACTGTAAATATTTTCTGTGGAAGAACATCTTTTCAAATGCCTGCTAGTGTCCCAGATTTCTCAACTGCCCTCCCCAAGGACATTTCTCGTCCATCACGGGAAGAAAGAACCAAATGATGATGGCTGTGCGTTGAGGTTGTTGTGCCAAACAAGCGCCAAAAGTGGATGTGGTGGAAAAAACCTGTCAGATGAAATGAATAAAGTAGCGGCCTTATAACCTTAAGCTAGGGTTTCCGGAGGCTTTGCCAACATCTTTTGCCAGCCACACAGTAGAAACTTGGGGGATAAGTTGTGGATAAAAAATGAAAGTCATGTGATTAGCAAATTTGTAATGTATAGATTTTCGATTTGCATGCTCATTTGATATGTCGTCCCCCTTCTTTCTACTCGTGTGGTCTGGTTTTAGGAACCTGATGTTGACATAGGTATGAGCAGCATCAAGCTAGGTGTTGAGGGGGGAATGGGTGATGAAGAGGGTGGTGGATCCTTGGTTGAGTTGCTGACAACCAGGTGTGGTTCCGCCCAGCGGAGGTAAGAGCATGCCTTGCTAGGCTGACTGGTGTTGTATTCACGACACTGTTGTATAGCAATATATTAGTAATGTGGGGAGACACGAGTGGCGGGGACATTGACAGGGAAGGGGTGACTCACTGAAACCAGCTTCCTTCCCTGGTTCTCGCCCTTCTTCTTACAAATTGTGACTGGCACCTTGCACATACAGTCTGAGCAGATCCAAGCCCAGTTGTCTGATAGGGGATCCATTGTGGAAGCCAGCGGGAAGGAGATTATTGTTGTGTAGCCGTTTACCATAGTCAGTAAAGCCAGTGCCTGTAGTTAAGTATTGTCCAGCAAGGTCTGCAAAAACGAAGTGGATTTCCACCCAGCAAATCAGGGACCCATACTTAAGTTTTGCCAGGTTCTTGCTGGAGCCATACTGATTTCCTTGCAGCTGCTGCTGGCCCAAAAATTAATTTTACACAGCACTTTTCTGGGCAGCTGAAGTATACCCACCACCGGGTTGGGGCATGGGTTGGGGCTTGCTTGCAGCTGGCTAGCTCGGGCTTGTGGGCTGTGTTGGTTTGTTAAAAGCTCCGGGTTGGTGGCTGAAAATGGATTTGGACGGCTACCAAATGGGTTTGCAGCTGGATTGGGTGGCTAGCTCGGGCTTGCAGGCTAGGTTGGTTTGTTAAAAGCTCCAGGTTGGTGGCTGAAAATGGATTTAGGTGGCTACCAAATGGGATTGCCACCACTTGCCCATTGATCCCGGGGCTGGCAGTGGATATGGATATGGGTGGGCCCTATATTGGGACATCCTTATTTGGTATTCTCGTGCCTGGGGGTGGCCCTGTTCCCACACTACAGCCCAATTAGTCCATTCACAGGCTTTCATACAAATATTATTCACCTCCAAATAGGATGTATCCTATGTCACCAGGAGCAGAATTTTCCTTAAAATCTGAATCTGGAATCCATTTTTGGATTGTGTGCCCGTAGCAATGGGTACAGGCGATTCCGGTGGTTGATGCAAAATAAATATGCACATACCCCATCATGTTATATCACACCAGAAGCAGAATTTTGAGGAAAATCCAAATCTGAAACCCATTTTTTGATTGGACCAGTGGGTGAGCAGATATGGGCATCATGTCAAACCTTATGTGCGGTAAGGCCCTTACCCAGCTCTTTTGGTTCTGCTCAACATGATATCTGATGGCCTGATTAATTGTCTTATTCAAGCACTCACTAGAACCATCAGATTCCGGATGGAATGAAGACAAAATCTTCATCTTAATGCCTGTAAGTATTAGCAGTGCTCTCCACATCTTTGACACAAAAAGCTTATCATGGTCCGGCATGATTTCCAGAGGAAGGCCATTATCACAATACCAGTTGTCAAAAAACACAACTGCAAACTCCTCTGTGGTAATGTCCTTCTTCACAGGCACAATCTTAATGGCAGAATTGAGCTGACACATCATGCTGCAGATCATGTCGAAACCCTTGTCCAATGGCAACAGCCAACAAAATCAATAGCTATGCTGTCACAGTCGCAACAGCCTTCAGGGATAGGCAATGGGTGCAAGGGTCCAGCTGGCTTTGTAGTATGAGACTTGTTGTGTTGACAATCAATGCATGAAGGTATGTAACCTTGATCAAGATCTTTTCTCATTCTGGGCCAATAATAACAGTCGCATAACACCGGGTACAACTTATCACCTCCGAAATGACCTAAAGCATCATGTGCCAGTTGAACAAGGCACTCTCGAATGTCAGTTACCTTCGGCACAACCAAATGTGACCCGGTGTACACCAGACCATTCATCACGGTAACACCCTGTACACCAGACTTGAGCAGATGTTGAACAAACTCATCGTCTTTGTAGCCTGCACGGATCACATCCAGCACAGACTTGTCTGTTGCCACTGACAGGACGGTACCAACCATGTTTTTCAAAGACCACACCTCACCACTTGTCAACACCTCATCTCCTTTTTCCGTGGGGAAACTATTTATAGGCACCTGTGACAGTGCATCCGCCACGGTATTATCCTCACCTCTAATGTATATAATTGACATGTCAAACTGTGACATAAGCTCCTGCCAGCGGAGCTGTCTTCTAGACAAATCTCTCTGCACATTATTGGCATTGCGAGCCACTCATAAAGCCCAAAAGGTGTAGTGACAGCCGTGAGATGTACATCATCTGGGTGCACTCTCATCTGAAAAAAGGAGCTTGTTATGTCGCAAATGCTCCAGACTTTCCCTTTCACAGTGTCTGCCATAATGTCATCAATACGAGGCAGTGGGTAAGAATCTGGCACAGTGTTCGAGTTCAATTGCCGATAATCATTTACCCAGCGAGGCAGCACCATAGGATCTGATTTCAGTATAATGGAAGCTGGAGAAGTGTGCTGTGAGTTGGATAGCCTGATCCTCCCTGAGTCGAGATGCTGTTGAATCAGCGTCCCCCATATCTCACAATACTTTTGAGGAGTGCTATAACTCCGTGTCGTGATCTGCCTCTCCATGTCTTTAAGCTTAATTCTGCAATAAACATCTTTTGGCAGGTCATCAAGGTGAGGTAAATCTGTGAACACATCCTTGTATTTGACCTTAACCTTATCACCGAGTTTATTCAGCTTCCTGCGTGGCCAGGATCTCAATACACTTGTGCATGGCCCCTGTACATGATGAAGGCCTTCGACCATGTGCGCGCAGTACAGGCTTTAGCAAAGCCTTCCTATCTGACACAAGTTGAGCAGCATTAGAACATCTCTTATGAGCTGGTCCACCTGCCATAGTGTCTCTAGATATATCAGGCCTCGCTGTCAGCTGTAGTAGATCAAACCCTGAGCTCTGAATGACAGCCGTCCAATTTCTGCAGCGCAATACAATATCATTTCTATCTAGAAAAGGCAGGCCAAGGAGGACATCCATGGCCAACTGCGGTGTGATATAGGCTGTAACTAAACAAGATGTATACATGTACAAAGGGTCTGATAAACGGAACTTGACAACATGAGAGAAACAGACATTGGTCTTCTTGCCGCCAATTGCAACAGAAACAGTTTCGGGAGTCGATAACATGATAGGTGATAACTTCAATCAATCAATGAAAGCCGGGCTCACTAGATCCAAATGTGAGCCTGAGTCCGACATTGTGTGTACCAAAACTGAATCAATATCCCCTTTAGAGACTGCGACAGATTTCCACCAAAGATGCCGCCCCGATGGGGCAGTCACCGAGGGGACATCAGAGATGACAGCAACAACAACATTACTTACATCAGAGGACAACCCACTGCCATTGGACCTGTCCAGCACTGAGGTCTGGTTGGCAGGCATAGAGTATTTGACCCTGTTGCGAGATGAACCGAGGACAGTGGCGACCAGGTGGGGACGTTCTGAAGATGAGGGCAACTCAGAATACTTGTGAGTGTTTGGGTAGCTCGAGGATGTACGGCGACCACATTGAGGGGACTCAGAACGAGCACACATGACAGCCGCAACTGTCTTCCTATCAGGCTCTGGCTTGCAGCCAGCTGGTACATCAGACATGCTCAGCTCGTGGTACCCAGTACACAATGGGAAGGTGTTTGGGCAATCACAAGACCAGTGTTTCTGGTCAAGCTTCCGGCATTTGAAACAGCCGCAATACCTCATCAAGAGGGCCTTCTCATTCACGGTGAGGGGGGGTGGCTTGTCAGCCGGCGCAGTGTTGGACAATGAACCCTTCTGGGCATTGGTGTTGGACGTGTTCGCCTTGTGCAATGGTTTGCCAAGAGGTTCAGCGGCGCGAGACACATCCCGGGTCTTCTTCATGACCTCCTGAATGTCCTTGTACACCTCGTTGAGGATGTCGTCCATGTGACAGATCTCCTCCTTCCACAGCTTATAGTCCTTGATCATCGGTGCCTTGGCGTGGTTTGAGCACAACTTAAGCACCTAGCTCATACCCGTCATGAGTTGTTGATGGATGTGATCTTTGGACAGGTGCACGCTCATGCCCATTAGTCTAGTGTTGGAGACTTCGAGACTGCGGGCAAACTCCTTGAACATCTTGTCTCCCTGTGTCATAGAGAGGAGCCTCTGCTCGGCCTCATCCTCCCAGTTGGAGTGGAGAAACTCAGTGCGGAACTCGGACATGAAGTCCGAGAAGAAAAGGCCTTGTATGCACGCCCTGTCGGCAGTGAACCACTCACAGACTTGAGGACCTTGCAAACCACCAAGGATCTTCCTCACTTGGTCAGCAGCAGTGTACTGCCATTCTTCGAAATGGTCCTGACACATGTTCTCGTAGATGACCATGGTATCGGGATCAAGCTCACCGTCTGTGGGAATTGGGACATGCTTTGAACCACGGTGTAGAGATTCTTAGTGTGGTGTGCGGGTGTCCGAGATGAGGACTGCACTTGACCAAGCCGAAGGCTTGCGACGGAGTCCGGGTCCGGAGACTCAGAGGCCTGTTCGACCCGAGGGTCTTGTTTGAGACGGGGTGAGGTGTGGGATGAAGGGGATGTGGAACAGATGTGATGGGGAACAAATGGAAGGGATGTCCGGAGGGCTATGACGAGAGACCGGGGTCCGGCGGACGGGGAAACACTGAGAGAGAAAGAGAAATGATGGGAAACTCGGTCAGCTTGGTGCACAACACAGAGCGAAGCGATCATAGGGCAGTCCGGCTCGAAAGGGCTCGGTCCGGGGCTCGAAACGGATGTAGGAACACGCCGAAACACACAGGCACACACACAGACACAGCGGAAAGCTCCGGGGCACAGAAACACAATGCACACAATTTAGAGGGAAACCCAAGGTGATTTATTGTGACGACCTAAGGTCATATATGTATTTTAAGGTAAGGAGGGCATGTCCGAAGCATATTCTACATCAATAGTGACCGGTCCGGAGCTCGTGCCTGCAACCCACCTCGTGTATCTACCCATAACAAAAGAAACAAACTCGTGTCCATTCCGGGAATCATTCTGTTGCAGTTCCTGCTGATGCGATGATGCATGCGGTGATACCTTGTGTACTGGGTAATGCGATAGCCGAGCCCAGACAGGGCGTCCGGGCCTCAGAAACCTCGGCAGGACTCGGACGGTCCGGGCTGACAGGATCAAAATGTTGGTCACCTCCGGAAAACGTCGGACAGGAATGTAGAGCGCAAGGAAAGTGTCGGGGGTGTTGGGAGTTCAAACTGAGGGTGATAGGGAGTCGTACCTGCGGACAGGGGCTCGGGCTCGGGCCGGAAACCTCGGTCACGGACGAAAAACCTCGGACATGCATTGAAAACTTCGGACATGCGGGAAACACCTCGGACCCAGGAACTGGACAATGGGGAAGAATGTTGGGTAGCTCCAGAATGCTCCAAAACCCTTCTACTTGCTAAGTTGTCATCTTTCTTTATTGATAGGTTGAACATTACAAAGTCAAATTTTGCTCTTGCTCATGAGTTTTTTGTTCTTGTTCTTGTTAGTGTGAGATTATTGTTTGGTGGTCTGTTTAAAGGGTGCTATTTTTATCTTGTCTAGTCTGTTTTTTTTGCCACATTTGAGTTTCCACAGCCTTTCCTCCTGTCTTTTAAGCAACATTTGAATTTGCAGTCTTTTATTTCTTTATGTTTTGGTCTTATGAAGATATCTCTCAGTCACCTTGTCATTTTATTAGCTCATTTACTTTTCTTAGATTGTGTGTATCTATTATACATTCTGTTCTGTTTCTCTGAAAGCAGCCTGTTGGGTGGCTTTATATGGTATCATAAGGGTAGGGCTTTTTCTTTTTCTCTAATACTCATATAGTATTGACTGTGAAGCTGGATTTTTTTTGGGTGTTTTCGGCAACATTGTCAGGTCTTTCGGCAGGTTTATACTTAAATCCATTGTAGTGGTCCATGCTTGTGTAAAGGGTTTTTGTTTACAATGAGTCTCATGTCTATCCTTTTACCTGTTGTTTGTATTTTTTTGTAATAAAAGAGATACTTGATAGTCTTATTTTCAGTATTGAGGAATCAGGCTTTACATCTCAAGTTAGCCATTCTCATGTTGGAGGTCTAGGTATACACATGTGACATTGCATATGGTGAAGAAAGGTGCTGAGGAGAGTTGTATTGACTATTGAGGCAGGTCCAAACAGTCATGTGGAGTTAATAGTAAGTGTGATAAAGTGTCCATTCTGGCTAAAAAGCATTGTATGACAGCCCAATCATAACTGACAGCTTTGCTCCTAGCTTCTCCATTAAATTCATAATAATATCATTGTGCCAGTGTGACAATATCTAATCTGGTGTGATCATAAAAACAGACTATATGTCATTGATATGAATGACTAAACAGAAATATCACGGAAAGCTACACTTGTAAACCTTTACTCTGTTACACAACTGCCATGTTGCAACTTCAGCCAGTGATCTCCCTCGCTTTCTGACGACCTCAGTGGCTGGCATGCACCTGTATCAATTTGTTCCCTCAATTGCATTGCAGATTCAAGACCCCATACTTCAAACCCAGTTTTGCTATCTGGACAGTGCTGGGAGGCGTACATGAAGCCAAGCACCCTGGCAACGCCTACAATGCCTACAATGCCTACAATGACTTGTTTTCCCTCCATCCACAAAGAGCCCAACAAATCATGCACCCTGTTCCCAAAATTCAGGTTAGTCAGAGTGTTGTCCTCTTCCTCCTGGATCTTCTGGTCATCCTCCTTGTCAAGCCATGTGAACCAAACCAGGTTGATGGAAGTGAGCCTAATGCCTCCTTTGTGGAGGAGTTTAACAACCCTGGAACAAATGTCAGTTCACAGAATGCTGCATGTGAGACAGCCCCAGATACACCCTCAGTATCTGCACTCCAGCAACACCGACCTTGTGGTCTGGGTTCACATTGTGTGCCGTCACTATCAGCAAACCCGGAATGGCCCTAATGCAACCAGGAATTGGCTTAGGCTGGTAGCTGTCACCTATTTTGACTTATAATTTATAAGCCTCCTGATTTCACTTCTAGTGTGTCTACTCTCTCTGTGTTCACTCTGCTTACACTGCCTATACTTCATCCATCCATTCCACAGTACACAGAGATCATTTTCTACCTTCCACTGCTATACCTATCAATAGTTCCTGCAATTTTATCAGGAAGACTTGTATACTGAAAGCCCTATATTCAGAATCAGTATGTATCTCATGATTGATGTACCTGTGTGCTCCAATCACTAAGACATAGAGTACACTAGGGGCAACATTTCTGCACCTCAGAGAAGGGCGACACTTATTCTTGGGATACCAAGTGGAGAAGGTGGTTGCATGGTGCAGAGTGCTTTAGACAACAAGGGGGACAATGAGATGTGCAACAAGAGGTATGACGGTGTAGATTGTGTTCACGCTCTAGGTATCACATTCTAGATACACCACCAATCACCCGAGATCCCACCGGGACCTATGAGCTTTGAACAGCCTCCCTGCCGGCCGTCTGATATACCGAACCCCCGGCCGGCACCTGTCTATGTGTTACAAGGGCTCTCCGGCCCAAACTCACATGTTGTGTGTTTATGTGAATCCCCCAAGTCTGATTGTGAGCCCCATCTATCTACCCTACGCCGACCCCGAGTCCGGCTGCAGACCCTGAACGTCTCCCCGCTGTATGTTTGACATACTGAACGCCGGCCGGGCCCCATCTATGTGTTAGGAGCCTCCCAGCTCTATATTAAGTGTGTTGTGAGTTTATGTGAACCCCCATCTACATCTCCGCCATCTTCTGTGTTCCCGCTGTGGTTTCGGAAAAGTGTTCATCACAAATCCCTAGAGTCACTGGTCCAAACAAATATCGACGGGCTATCCCTAGTTTGAGTTCTTCCAGAAAAGTCGGAAGTGACTTGAAGGTCAATTTCGTAGGGTGTGATAAGAAATAAAGCTAGTTGCTGCAAGTAAAGCCTACTGCTACTTTGAATGGATATAATCGGATGCTGACAGTAACTGTGATATTAATAAAGCCTAACCTATCTGAGACTATGACTCTAATAACTGGAATTTTTGTGGGGCTGGAAACTGGACTAAAAAATAACTTGATGCTGGGGTTACTGGAAGAATCTTGAGGAGCACAACTGTGCTTCTGATGTATTTCGGGGGGGGAAAAAAAAACTCTGATGTCCTAAACACAATCCGTTCGGGTTCTTAACGCTCCTGACAGGCTCAATTTGACACACACACTTAGTCTGTTTCTTAGACTCAAGCTGCTCAGAATGCTTATGCTGGCACAGATCCTAACGTTCTCTGACTCGAAGGGTATTGTCGAATAGCGACCTTGGTCAATCATCAAAAATACAACTGAATATCAATTGTAGTCTGGTCAATAGTCCTCTTGCTGGACACACAAGAACAAGATATCAAAGTAATTGACTCTTGTGTAATAGTTACAAGGGTAGAGTAAAGTAGTATCTTGTAAAAGACAGTGAGGGGGAGTGAACTCTAAGTAAGTAGGTACTTGGGGGGGGGATTGAAAAGCTTCCTCTAGGCAAATTACACTAGTCCTTATATACCAATCCCGACTTCTATTTTTGGACCACTTCCCAGGGTCTCTGATTGGTCGTTGGGCCCAATCCCCAATTTTCTGTTGGTGGGGCTGGCTGTACAGATGTTTTTCTTCTCATTTGTCGCACAACTGATCACGTGGTTCCCTAAAATGTACCTGCTGACTGGTCACATGCTCGCAAGTTGTACCTGCTGACTGATCATGTGGTACCCAAATTTCACATTCAGGGGGCCATCTGACTTCAAGACACCCCAACCTCCTAGATTTTCTGATACGGAACACCCCATGTGATGTTTACTGAGCAAAAGAACCCCAGTTTCATGCTGATTGATTTTCTAGAAACCTATTTTCTAGACTGACTGACGGAAAACACCCTAGTGCTGAGTTTTCCAATGGAAGCGCTGCTGAGTTTTTCTGATGGGAAATTCTTCTCTAAGCTGACTGTGGCTTTCAGTCCTTGGAGTGTCCCAGCTTTCTCACGGGTGGGTACTATTCACGTGACCTAGGTGGCTCTTTAAATATTAGACATATGCAGGATTTGATCTTGTGACCTTTTTAATGTCCAAAAAAAATGTTGCTCTTGGACCAGGATTGAACTTGCGACCTCCAGATAGTCACATCCTTGTAGCGTGGCCAAAGTGGTACTTCAAAAATGAGCTTAAATCTCAGAATTTAACCAACAATCTCTTGCTATGCTGAAGCTTGTGTTTGTTCGATGTAGCCGTGTTCTAGGCTGCTCCCAGTGTTACTGCGGGACGATGTTGGACTGCTGAAATGTCCTGTAACCTTTATGTAGGGAAGAAATGAGCTGATCAACAGTCAAGTGGTTAGTGAAACTCTTCGGTAGGAATGACTTTGAACATTCTGGTGGCGTGTGAAGCATAATGGAAGCTAGTGTCGGACCTTGCCGAGAGTTTAGTGTAGAAATTCTTCAGAAGTAGCGGTTTTGATGTTATGTCTTTCTCAAATGCTTTCCTTCATCTCCAAGTACATCCTGTCATGCTGCTCAGCTTCGTCAATTCATCAGGGATTGTAAGTTTCAGGTGCTGTGTGACCCAAGAGTTTGGAACTGACAGTCCTGATTTAGCAGTGTTCTAGAGGATGAGGATGAATCGGGCCGAGAGAATTTGATGGAGTGGGATCCTCTTGACTTGCTGTGCTCATGAGTTATGAGTTTCTGTATCATGTGTGGGCTCTTCTGATTATAGTGGACTCTTGTCAGGTCACCAACATCGGAATCTGCATTTGACCCTGAGGTCCCTCGTTCTTCTGGCTGTTTCAGTCTTTCACCTACTCTTCTCGATCACCCTCCTCTTGTCCCTCTACCATTTGCTGATCGGGTTACCCTTGGCGGGGCATTCCGTGTCAATCCTGGATGGCCTCGATGGGTGGATACTTCATTGTTTGTCGTATGCAGCGGAGATGTTCAATCCTCGTGCATTCTCCTCCTTTCACCGATTGGCCTTTGTGTGCAGCTGGGCAATCTCATTTCTCATGAACACGACTTCTCCCTCTTTCAAACATCCTTTGTCATCTTCCAGGACATTGAGTCGGGTGCTCAGCCACCTTGTCTTGCTGTCCCGCATTCCCTCAATCTTCCTATTACTCGGTTATCCTGGTCGCATCCCATGAGCCGCTGGTGCCGTTCCCTGCTCAAGGATATATCCTGCTTTCCTATTCAGGTGGTCGTCTTTGAAGAGGTGGAGGAAGTGTCTGTATACAACGTCACTGTTCAGGGACTACCAGGAGATGATGATTTCCTGAATTCAGCCGCTGGTCGCTGCATTGATTCAGATTCTGAGGATGATAACTCTGTGGGGTATAGGTCAGACGTGGACTCATCAGGGTCGTCGAGGTCAGGTTCTTCAGTGCACTACACTGACAGTATTGAGGACTTGGTGGGGGAAGACTGGCTTATTCATGAAGGCTGGGTTGCATCGTTGGAATGATTCTGGGAATGGACACTGTTAATGTTCATTTTAAACATATCATGTTTGTCGTTGTGGTCTGTATTTAGTGGGGAATTTATGATTCTTTCCTGGGCTTCCTGCTAGCGAGGCTTTGGTTATACATAATAGAGAATTTGGATCACTGATTAATGAAACATTATTTTTGACAGTGTGAGACATTTTCAAGGTCCTATCTTCATATCAGCCGAGGGCTCGGGCAACTATTTCCTAGTAGGGCTAGCTTGGGGCACCATGCCGGCATTCCGTATGTAGTGTCCTCGTTGTGCTTCTTTCATATTGGCGGTGATAAGTATTGTCGGCGGTGATAGGTGTTGTCGGCGGAGATGTCTAGTCGCTTTTAGGGTTCACAGGGATTCTATTGTCGGTTCTTCTAGCAGGATAATTTTTACGTGGATTAAATCATTGCCGGATATTTTCATGTGATCTGGTGTAAAACAAGTTCCCGGTGTGACACCGCCTACATCCCCGCCATCCTCTGTGTTCTCATCTACGCTCCCCGTGACCCTTATCCACTCAGTATGCACCCATCACCACGTGTACAGCTCAATAACCACGCCTCATCGACGAATCACCACATTCCATCATGAAACATGCTCGGCCCGGACTCTCTCAGTGGCTAGGCACACCACATGTGACATCCTGACATAACAGATCAATAAATCACATTGGTTTCCCCCCTTCGCTCTTTGAAGTCCAAGTTCACTTTCCCGTCTCCGGTTCACGTTCTCTTTTCCCATCTCTTTCCCCCGAGTCGCCCGCCAGACTCTGGTTTCACCGTCCCATCCCGGTCCTGTTCGTTTAGTTACCTCCCTGTCATTATCCAATCCATCCCCACCCTTCCTACATCACACTCCCTACGCTCCGCCCTCCTCCGGGCTGGGTCTTGTTTTCCTTAAGCACTACCCTCAGGTCGAACACTGGCCAGCTACTCCTTTGGGTTCTTGTTGGAGACCCTACGGAACACCGGTGATTGCATCCTTCATCGTCCGGCTAGCTCAGTCCAACCCCTGGATGATCCTCCAGCTGCCGGGTTAGAATCTCTACAATAGTATGGACCACAACAAATGTGTAGAGACAGATGATGAGATATGATAAGATGGATGAGAGGACTGATGATGAAGGGATAGGAAACATGGCAGAAATGAGAGGGGGACAGATGATGAGACAGCTCAGGGCCATAAAAACATTGTCTTGCTAACCCTCTGTATTGATATAAGTAATCTAGGGGATATACTTATTGAGAATACTCAGAGCCCTGTGGTGAGGTGGACTTGTACCTGCCACACTTGTGATGGCCCACTCCCCCCAGTGAGGAAGGAGCAGGGATGATGTGGTTGGAGAAAGGGCCGAATACTGATTAGCAAGATTGGATCAGCAATGTGGTGTGGGGAATTATTGTGGTGTGGGGAAGAATGTGGTGTAGGGAAGTGTTGTGGTGTGGGGAAGAATATGGTATGGGGACCCAGATGTGTGGCCACAGAATGGACCCATTCCTCTGGTTGCTTTCCTTCAACCTGCTACATCATCTCCTCATGTCTCCTTCACCGTGTCCCTCTCCTTTGCTGTGTCCCCTCTCCTTCACCACATTGCCTCTCCTTCTCGACCTGCCTTTGCCTGGTCCCTGTACCATCCAGTATGTGAGCCAGCCTTGTCATCCTCCAGCAGCTACTAACCACAGCCTCCCCTCGCAGCCTGGTCGCGACTTTGGGTCTGGTAAGTGCATCCCCCTTCCCCTCTCCCCTCCCTGCATTGCCAGTGCTGGACACTCAGTTGCACCGGCTGGCTGGTCTTCCACTCCACAACCCGCTGGACTTGTTGTTGTGGGATTGGTGGTGCTGTGAATGGGTTGGTTTGGTGTTACGCGCCCGGGCCGTGGACCCTATATGTCAGTGTACTTAACATTCCAAGAGCACGGCCTGTGTGAGCCACGAGCCAGCCTTATCTTTGAAGAATTGACAGATATCCAGCCTTATCAATATTTCACCAGTAATTGGATCAATTGCTGATATATTGTGATCCAACCTCTCAAATTGTGATTGGTGACCAGATTTGGACTCGTCTTGAAAAATGTCCCAGATGACCCCCTAATAGTAGCCCCACTCAATTCTGTTTTTGTGTTCATTTTTGGACCCAGTAGAGCGGGCAGGATGAACTGATGTGATGGTAAGTGATGGCTGATTACCATATTGAGCGAGAGCATTGAGAAACAATGCAAGGAATTAGAAACAACGTGAGAAACGAGAAACAACACCTTGCAATGTTTTCCTCGTTTTCCATCAGTAGAGATTGAAAGTTGTGATTAAATCGAGAGTAAAAACCGACTCACAATGTGTGATCCGTGTAATCATATCTTTACACACCTTTACTACATATCCTACGATATCATTGCACGGCTGATCACGTGAAATGCACAATAATATTGTGCCACCGATCACGAGGCAAGCAATTGATACATACATGTGAGCTCGTTTGTTTTATCGCATCGGCTGGGTACAGATTTATCGTGCCAGCTTGTCAGCCAGGTATGAATTTATCACACCAGCTGGATACGAGCGTACCATGCCAGCTAAGTGTGAAATTATGGGGGTGGCCTGGTTCCCACGGTATGGCCCAATTAGCCCTCACGGGCATGCAATCAAATATTCCCCCCTCCAAATATGGTGTATCCTATATCACCAGGAGCGGGTTTTTCCGTAGAATCCGGATCGGGAGTTCATTTTTGGATTGGGTGCCCATAGCAACAGGTACAGGGGATTCCGGTGGCTGATTAAAATAAATATGCACATACCTCATCATATTATACCTCACCGGAAGCGGAATTTTGAGGAGAGTCTGAATCTGAAACCCACTTTCTGATTGGACCAGTGAGTGAGCAGATATGGGCATTCCAGTGGTGGCAGCATATGCCCAATTTGGAAATGGGTGATACAGGTACTATCTGGGGGTCATCTGGGAGTCTTTTTGAAGGTGAGATCAGATCTGGGCGCCAATCACAATTTGAACTGTCTGATCATAAGATATGAGCAATTTATCAAATTACCGATAAAGCACTGATAAGGCTGGATATCAGCCAATTCTTGATGGATAAGGGTGAGCCAGAGCTCAAATGAAAGCTATTATTAGCCTCCATCCAGATCAATTTGGTGGATACATTAGGTGGGTGGCAATATCAGCCCAATTGTTTCTGCTATCAATTTCTACATATATAGAGCACTGCCAGAAATTGCTACCAAGACATTTGACACATTTGTAGTGTCATGTGGGAGCATACCCTCCGTAAATGTATGTGGAAAAAGGATTGAAGATGATCGGTGAGGTACTGAGTTCAATGCAGCTGGAACAGCGGTTTATGAATGAACCAAGTTCAAGACTGTGTGTACTGAAACTCTGATGCTTTCTTGAGTATTTTGGGTACCAAGGACTGACCTCCCTATAAACCATGAAAGATTTTTCAGCTATGGGGTACTGAGGTATAAGAAAGTACTATTTCATGATCCTGAACATGATCTGGGGACAGATACTACCTCAGGAGGGGTGTTTCTGTAAATTCCCGGTATTTGATTGTATGCACTGAGTTCTGGTCGGTATCAGATTTTTTTTTTTTCTTGGCACGTGGGATATATGCCTACTCACGAGAGGCATGGGTGCTTCAAAAAATGTTTCCATTAGAGCAGAATAACCAACACTGTTCTCACAGGTGCTAGATGGTGTGGTATTGTCCCATGGATGTGAAATTCACAGAGGCTATGTTGATCTGGATGGAGGCTAATAATAGCTTTCATTTGAGCTCTGGCTCACCCTTATCCATCAAGAATTGGCTGATATCCAGCCTTATCAGTGCTTTATCGGTAATTTGATCAATTGCTAATACCTTGTGATCACACCGTTCAAATTGTGATTGGTGCCCAGATCTGATCTCGCCTTCAAAAATACTCCCAGATGACCCCCAGACGGTACCCGTATCACCCATTTCCAAATTGGGCATATGCTGCCACCACCGGAATGCCCATATCTGCTCACTTACTGGTCCAATCAGGAAGTGGGTTTCAGATTCAGACTCTCCTCAAAATTCCGCTTCCGGTGAGGTATAATATGATGAGGTATGTGCATATTTATTTTAATCAGCCACCAGATTCACCCATACCTGTTGCTATGGGCACCCAATCCACAAACGGATTCCTGATTCGGATTCTATGGAAAAATCTGTTCCTGGTGATATAGGATACACCATATTCGGAGGAGGGAATATTTGATCACAAGCCCGTTCACGGGCTAATTGGGCCGTACCGTGGGAACCAGGCCACCCCCATAATTTCACACTCAGCTGGCATGGTACACTCATAGTTAGCTGGCACGGTAAACTTGTATCTAGCTGGCACAATGAATTTGTACCCGGCTGACAAGCTCACACGATAAATCTGTACTCAGCTGATGCGGTAAAATAAACGAGCTTATACATACATATTGATTGCTTGGCTCGCGATCGGCCACACAATATTATTGATCGTTTTGCGTGATCAGCCATACAATGGTATTGCAGTTTTTGTAGTAAGGCACTGATCTTTATCTTATCCATGGCTGGACAACACCTTCGGCGGCGTGTACATTACTCTGATGTAAAATATCTGCGTACCCTGACTATATATCTTTTAGCAACTGCAGAAGATGAAGATGACAAGTTTGTTGGTGTAGTCATTGCACAACTGGCCTACAAGGAGCAGCAAAAACCGAAGAGAAATGGCAAGTATGGCCCTAGAGGCTGTTATAACAATGCAAAATCTACGGATTTCTTGACCTGCTGCTTGATTCATTCACAGAGAGGCAGTTTAAAGACTTCTGCAGATACTTCAGGGGTTAAAGTGTACAGAGTCAATCACGAGACCTTTTGGCATCTCCACAGTCTCATCAAGTCGGATCCGATATTTGCCTCCACCAGACAGAGACCTCAACGACCTGTTCAGTACCAGCTGGCTGCATTCATGTGCCATGCGGGAGGGGCTGTCAGTGGGGTCAAGTTGGCAAGTGCCATTTGCATTGCTGAAGGCACTGTGTATGATTATGCAAAACGGGTATGTCAAGCATTTCACAACATATGGAGTGATTATCTTGCTTGGCCCGGTGTTGACCGTCGTGCATGGTTGAGCAAACAGATGGGTGCAGAGGGCTTTCAGGATGCATTAGCATTGGAGATGGCTCATATATCCGAGTGGTTGACAAACCTTTGGTCCACGCCTGGGCATACTGGTCTCGTAAAAAAAATTATGCGGTAAATTTCTTTCCGAGCTGAATTTTGTTCATTTTTATTGATTAAAGGCTCTCAGTTCTCAATGCAAGCTATCTGTGACCATTGTGGTATCTTCACTGCCTACGAGATTGGGTGGCCCAGCTCAGTCACTGACTCAACTGTGTTCAAAGAGTCAGATATGTGGTTGAGAAAGGAGCTGTATTTTCAGGAGGATGAGTACATTCTTGTCGACAAGGGTACATTTATTTGCATTTTCTTTCTATAAATACCTTGCTCACAATTCTCGTGATAGGTTATCCCCTTACAAAGTTCTCCATTCACCCCTTTGTCAACAATGAACTGACTAATGACCCTGCCGAAGCCCATCAGTGCAAGGCATGGAACAGACACCTCTCGAGAGTTCGTGTAGCCAATGAAAATGCCTTTGGTCATTTGAAGGGATGTTTCCCATCCTTGCACAACAATGTATCACACAATTGAGGCATTATTAATTGTGCACAATATCATAGAAGAATTTGGCGATGATCCCACCAAAATAAGTGGGTTCAATGGTGATGAAGATCCAGATGTTTATAAGGTATTTAGACCTCCACCAATATGGATGGATGACAATGCATTTTATTGCACAAGCTTACTTAGATGAAAGCATTTGTTAAAATATAGTATAGATCAAGGCTACATATAATTAATAACATTGGTTCATAATAATAAGGAAACAAGAGCGGAGAAGACTACAGAAAACCATGATGATGATGTAAAATAATCTCGCCACAAAACACGAAGGTGCACATAGAAGCAGTGGCAATTGAAGAAGAAGTTAATAAACCAAACCTCTTATCATTCCTCCTGCTCAGCAAGCTCTTTCGCCATTGCCTCGCCATGCTTACGGACATGGGGATTCTTGTGCTGTGTCATTCACATGATCTGCTCCCAAGCTCCCGCCTTAGAAAATCTAGCCTGATGTTTTTCCTTCTGCTTCACCAGCTCCAATAGTCCCTGATCCAACTTCAGCTTCTCCTCCTCAAGATTTTCTCGGTTGAGCACACACAACTTGTATGTGCCGAGCAGGTCTTTCAACACAGCCCCAGATTTGTTGTTGCTTCCTTTCGGGGCCTGCTTTCTACCTCGCAATGGTTTCTTTGGCTTTTCGTCTTCCTCAGCATCGGATATAGGGTTAGTCAAACCAAATGCGTGTGGGCCATAGGCCCTAAAGAATTGTGTAATTAGTTGAACTTGCTGGACAAAAGCAGATATAAGTCATGTGAGCACTCACACCACATCAATTCTGTTATAAAATTCTGTTCCCTTAAATGTGTCCATCTGGCACTTCAAACTGTGCTTCAATGGCTTGCGCGGAGGAAGTCCCCCTTCTCCCTCATCATCACTCTTGTCATTGCCTAGCCCCTCATTGTCTGTCTGCATGTGTCTATCACCACCTCCTGTGTGATCCTCACGACGACAGCAGACCTTGTAAAGTGACCACACATGATTCCAGCAATTGTGCACCTGCTCGAGGTCTCATTTGTTGCCAAGAAGGTTCTGTGATATCTGCAAAGAAGTATATGTGAGTCCGTTCACACTGGCAAAGAGAAGCACTCACAAAAAGGCATTCCTTTGCCTGAGTGATCTTGAAGTCTGTCCAGACCTTCTCTGAGCAGATGTGCTTAATTTAATGACAATCAGCCTGTCTGCATCAGACCACGACCCCGTAGCGGGTGTGATCTGTGATCCCTTCATGGCCTTGTCACCAAGCTGCGTGATTTTGTAATTGGATGTGCCCTGTACGCGGCAATTTTGGGGCCCGGACCCATCCTTCACCTTCTTTGCCCTTGCTTTCTTTTTTGGCTGCTCCTCACTCTCTTTCCCCCAATCACCCCGGCTCTCGTTCTCTCGATCTTTTGGATTCAACTCATCATCAACTGCAGCAGCCCTCTTTCTCCCCCTCTGCTTTTTCTTTACATCCTTCTCGGCCTGCTCCATCGCCTTCACATGCTCTTTGAGCTCCTCATTCAGGCCAAACATGTCAACAGCCTTCGGTGCTATCACTTTCGGCACAGCCGCAGCATCTCACAATTCATGCACATCCTCGCTATCAGAGTCAGATGTGTTACTGCCAGGCGTGTTACCAGATGTGTTACCACCAAGCACGGGAAGATGTGTATTCTGCCAAGCAGTGAAATGATTGGGTGTGTGCTAAGCCGGCACAAGAGCATGTCCCTGGTAGATCGGTGGGGTATTGGCAGCATGTACAGAGGGTCGAAGGGGAGTGTGGTTGAAAATGGGCTGGTGCTGGTGCGGTTGCTGGTAGGCTTGCTACTGTTAGTAGCATCCCTGTGGCTGACAAGGAGTTTGAGAGGCACTCTGAGTTGTACCAAAGTTGTAGTTTGTGTATGGGTAGTCCATCGTGTTGTGTCATGTTGCGTTGTCTAGCAGTAGATCGAAACAGAAATTAAACTTGTCTCTGAGGCTTCATGAT
Source organism: Athelia psychrophila (assembly GCA_001630335.1). Taxonomy (NCBI): domain Eukaryota; kingdom Fungi; phylum Basidiomycota; class Agaricomycetes; order Atheliales; family Atheliaceae; genus Athelia; species Athelia psychrophila. Next base: position 466,558 of record KV417513.1, on the reverse strand, counting down.
TGTCTTCGCACTTGTAAGCAGGCTTTAAACTCCGATATCAATCACAAAGGTCGCAAAAACAGATCAAAAATGGCCCTCTCGATTGCTTGCCGTTTTCCATCAAATCATTTCCATTTTTGGTCCACCTAAATCTACGGAAAACAGCCAGGCGAAAAACAGAATTGAGTGGGGCTATTACCTGTAGCACCTGATTTCAAATTGGATATTTGGTGGCACCACCAGAATGGCCATATCTGCTCACTAGGTTGTCCAATCAACAAATGAGTACCATATTTGGACTCTCCTCAAGGACTCTCCTCAAAATTCTGGTTCTGGTGAGGTATGCTATGTACCAATAGAACCCAGTTCTAAATTCAGCATATGGTAGCACCACCGGGGAGGCCATATCTGCTGGCCCACCGGTCCAATCAAGAAATGGGTTTCAGATTCAGACTCTCCTTGAAATTCCGCTTCCAGTGAGGCATAACAAGATGGGGCATGTAGATATTTATTATTCATCAGCCACTGGTATCACCTGTACCCGTTGCTACGGTGTCACACTGTGAAATGGTTTCACGATGGATTGATGCAGAAAATACATATATTACTAACTGGAGCTGCACACCAGAACCGACCACTATCTCCACCATGCATTCAAGTCGCCTATCACCACCAATGTCACCTATCACTGCCGACACTAGGACATTATAAATTGGAAATAGTAAATACAAAGTTCATGCCAAGTCCAAAATTAATTATTTCACAGCAGTAGCTGCACATTTAATGAATTGTGCCTGGGGGTGGCTGGGTTCCCGCACTGCACCCCAACTAGTCTGCTCACAGGCTTTCATACAAATATATTTTGGCTCCAAATAGGGGTATCCTATATCACCAGAAGCAGGATTTTCCGCAGAATCTGAATGTGAAATTCTGTTTGGATTGGGTGCCCGTTGTGGTTGCGGAAAAGTGTTTTGTACTTATCCCTAGAGTTGCCGGTCCAAACAAATATCGACGGGCTTTCCCTAGTTTGAGTTCTTCCCGTAAGTCGGTTGTTTAGTGACTTAGAAGTTGATTTCGTAAGGGGATGGTGGATGTGGAGTTCAGTAGTTGCAATTAACACCTACTGTGATGTTGAATGGAATTAGCTTGATGCTAAGTGTTACTGTGATATTTATAGGGCCAAGTCTATCAGAGACAATGACTTTGATAACGGGAATCTAGTGTGGCACAAACATGGTACTGATGTGAATTTTTACGAAGGCTCTGATGTCCTAAACACAATCCTCTTGGGTTCTTAATGCTCCTTTCCTGCTCAGGCTTTATTTGACACACACTTAGTCTGTTCCTTAGACTCAAAGCTGCTCAGAATATATTTGCTGGCACGGATCCTAATGTTCTCTGACACAAAGAGATTGTCGAGTAGTGACCTTTAGTCAACGTTCAAAGGTTACAACTGATGAGCAGTTGTAGTTGGTCAATAATCATTTTATTGGAACAAGTAGTCAAAGTTAATGACACTTGTATAGAGGTAAAGATAATAGAGAGGGGGGATTTCAAGAAAACAG
>KV417513.1:427400-445130 GCA_001630335.1 Athelia psychrophila | reverse complement strand
TAGAGTTTACTTCAATACCATTTCTTACAAGAACAGACCTTCGGGGGGTGTACTATCAGAATTATACAATAGGAGTATTAATGGAACGTGATAGTTCATTAGTGTGTGACATTTTATCGGTCCAGCCGTATCGAATATTTAAGTACTGGGATTCGCCTTTGGACAAACGAAAAACGGTATCGTACGTTGAAGTAAACGAGACGTTTCTGTATAACCGTAGTTTTTGTGTTTTATCGAGACACAGAGAGATGTACATCGTAAACATACCTAGACTTCCACAGTTACACGTCGAAAAAGTGACTCAAAATAAAGATGGTGTGGGAGAAACGGGTCACACAATAAATAAACTACTGTTATTAACGGTATACTTCTTTCCGTAACTGTTTTAGGGATTATACGTGAAGTACTTGATACGGAACGGTCAGTTGTAAAGGTGTACTTCCTATTATTGACGTTAGAGTTCACGTTAGGTCGTGACAAAGGTGGTGTTAGATTGAACGGACGTCACCCTTATTATTTACACACCACCGAAAGTTAGGTACCAGGTTCTCTACATATACATAATCATATTAGAAAAAGAACTACCCTACTAGTTCACCACATTGGTGTGGTGACAGTAACTAGAACTCATAGTGATACTAGTGGGTATAGTCTACAGGGTGTATCTTAATGAACGAATCGTACGGTATCAGATATATATCAATGTTATAATCAAACTTAATTTACTCAAATTGATACAGAACTGATGTAGATGATTTTGGATTCTCAGATTTCAAATATGTTACGTTTCGGGTCCAACATGAAGTCAGCACAAACATGAGGTATCACGGTATTAAACCCGGAAAGAGACTAGATGGCGACTCAACGAATTCCGATCTAGTTGAACTTACTCGGGTCACACTCATAATTGTGTGTTACCTACTTAAAAGAGTCTTCGGGTAACACAACGCCTTAAGTGTTCTTTATTGTACCTTGTATTAACTTCGGGAAGGAAGGGGATGACATCCAGTGTTAGTCCCTAAGTAATCGTATTCAAAAACCAAACTAGTGTCTGACCACGGATAAGAGGGTTTGTTACGTATAAGTGGACGTTAGGGTTCACGAGGTCGATAGGGTCGTCTCAATTAGACACGTCTTCCCTAAGGTTCTGACGTAACACGTCGTGTCTCAGGTACGGAATTTCGCTGTGGCTCGTGTCATTAGTCACCACCGACATTTTCCAATTTACTACGTAGAAGAGACAACTCTAGTAGTCCTCGTGAGAAACGTGATTCATAAAGGACGTTGTACTCTTTGAATAACCTACCCAAACGTTCTCGTATAATATCATACATATAATACACCACATTAGATATTATCATTCCGAGACTGGGGTATAATCTCAGTCTCGACCTCCGTATAGAGACTATAGACAGAGGGTAAGTCGGAAGTTTAGGAGTTAGAACAGTCCTCCCTGTCTGTGGTACCTTTATAGTCTACTGAATTTTCAGTCTACTACACAGATAGAGTAGTAGTACGAGTATCAGGTCTAGACTTAATTAAAGTGGACCTAATGGCCGGATACTCCTTGTTAATATTTCATCATGGAAAGAGTCTATTTCCGTCAGTTTACCGAATGGAGTGACAGACTTAGGGGTAGTAGTGGATACCGGACATAATAGTTGTGCGTGAGTTTCCACTACGTAAGTATGTTCCCTCGTTGACGGGTGGGTGGTGTACACGTACACTCCCGTGTTTCATAGACATGGTCAATGTACGTCGACAAGTGAGTTTAATTGGTTATGTTCAAGTTACTGAGAGGTTATCTGGAACTGAAATTCCGACTTGTATCCCCTCACCCGGTAACGTTCACACCTTTTATGTTTAGTGTTAATCTCGTACCGAGACATGATTCCGTTATATATTCAACTCCATTCGTACTGACGTAGTTTTATTACAAACAATAAACGACAAAAGGGTTATCATATATCTACCTATAACGTTTTACTCACCGTCTGATAAGTAAGTTGTAGTAAGAGAGTAGATGGTCTTTGATCTACCTGTGTGAAGTCCAGACGATAAACTTCGATTTTTATCGTGAGACCCATCGAATCATTCCCAAAGTGGTGAGATACGATCCTCACAAGTCGACCAACCCACCAAACTTACTACACAAGTCTACTAGTTCATAGTCCACTGTAAGAGAATGACCTGGGTGAACTTTCTCACAGACGTCGATCGACTTTCAAGTTATTATTTTTGGTGGTGATACGTCGAGATGGTAGTCTATCGGTCTGAACAATTGGATATTCGATGTCTGTGTCTCTAAAGAGGCGAGAGATGACACAATAACAGGTAAAGGTGGATGATTTGATTTGAGGAATCTATCTTCGTTAAACAGTCGCTTTCTGGACTCCGCCGTGAGTCTCTGTCTCTCCTTAGTGGAACATGAATACTTGTTTGGTTTGGTTAAATGGTTTACAACCTACCATACACTTATATACGTGAACACATTCGTAAATGTAACTTGACACATAGATCCAGACTGGACCTTCTCTACTAAACCGGTCGGTGAGATAATTTGGACGGTCCGGTATACGTCAAATATGTCACACACGTAATAACAACCTAATGTAGAGGAGAGAACGAGCATCGTCTACTATGCCAACATGCACTTTACATTGCAAACGGTAACGGCTGACGGTGACATGGGGTATCATGATGGTATTGTAACAGGGGGTCAAATTCTGCATAACGGCAAGCTGGTTGAAATGTCGGAATTAGATTTGCTTAATTGCAAAGGAGGAACTGCGACCTTGTTGGTATATTCCAGAGGGTAGAAACACTTTGGAAATCCACGGCATAGTCAGTGGTGGTGGAGCATACCCGCACCACAATTTGGCATGTGGAATACATGCTGAATTACTGACCTTGTGGTATGTTTCTCCTCCCTTCCCTTATGATTCACAGGAAACTTCGCTGGTCTGCCATTGATTGATAAATATGAAGGAGCTGATGTAGATACTGATAAATGGGGGGGAAAAATGCAGAAACTCAGCATGCTGTTGGTCAAGTGTGGTATGAGAGCTCAGGTATTAGATATCTACATGATTATTTGTATGTGTGATTGAGGATTACATGTTGTACGCTAAAGAGGTTCGACGGTCGGACATGGGAAACAATCATGTGATCAAGGGAATTGCTAGGAATGTTCAAGGAAAGTGGCAAATGTCAAGGTCTCATAATCGGCTCGGTTCTGGTGTCGGTTGAAGGGTATCTAGCATGTACGGAAAACCCCTGAGCGGTGCTGCGGGCCCTTCCACCCACAGCAGAACCGAACCGATTATGAGACCTTGACTTCACCTCTTTCCTTCTACCATCATGAGCATTCCTAATGAATCCCTTGATGCATGCAGTCACTGCGGCGACAGCCAACACGAGCTCAAAAATATGTCCCTGCACACAGGTGGTCTATTGCATGCATCCACAGCTCTAATCACTGTGTCGATCAACACTAATCAGACCCAATTAGTCATGGTGGTGCCAAAAGGCAGATTGGACCAGGCATAGTGTTTCCTGGTTTAGCATGAATCTGAGTGGTCAGGTGTACAGTGACGGTCACAAAGACCATCAGATGTATTTTTGATTGCAACGGTGGGTTAATAAATACCGTGACTTGGTATGTGACCACAATGCATAATGACAGTGTCAGTCATGTTAATAATGTCCAATCCATCCAAGTTTCACACTTATTCCGGCTTTTTCCTCAGTCTTCACGACAATCCAAAGAAAGTGCAGACACACTGCATTTGGGTGATTGTGCAGTGGGCGCCCAATGAACGAGGATTCCACGAGTTGTGCTTGCAGAAATGCTCAATGTCCAAATTAAAATCAAAGCTACACTCCGAGGCTTTCAGATGCTGTGAACGTGCTCAGTGTGAAGGCCAAGTTTTGTTAAAATTTGTTATCGTAAACTCATCCCTCGAGACCTCTGTACTGTGGTCACTCTCAGGGGCATGGGAGAAAGATAACAGTTTGAAATTGAAGTGCAAACTAGAACGAAAGTGCTTGGCAGCTGTCCCTTCCACGGTGGAAAATTTCTATAATACCATACTGGATCAAGGCTACTCCAGAACTAGGGCACAGGAGATGTTGGATAGGATTCTGTATGTATGAACGTGTTGGGGCAACTCGTGACACTGGCAGGGTCTTACACTAGAATAAATCTACAAAAGACACCTGGTATCGACTTTTTGCCATGGAAGAGACACAGCACTCCCTGCACCAACCAATGGCCTTCCCGCGACCGCCACACCATTCAGTGCCCCCAATAACCAGTCGTTGGTCATTAAAACCATGGCCAAGGTGATCTACGAGCAGATCTTCAATCAGGTTAACCTTAACCTTAACCAAGCCTTCAGTGAGGAGATACAGTGCCTCAAAGATGCCAACACGGAAATCACAGTGTTGTACGCCGCGCAGGAACAGAGGACGGACTTGGTGTTGGCGATAGTGGTGCAATCAGGAAGATCAGGGAGTGGACCAGGTCCAGCGGCCCCAGAAAAGTGTGACAGAGGAACACAGAGTGGGGCAGAGGAGTTTGTGATCACGATCAGCAATTTGGTGCTGTTCGAGACATTCACATCCGACACCTCCAAGGTCCTATGGTCTCAGGGTTTTCTTACTGGTACGGCAGCGACACGGCCCCCAAACACCACCAACGCCCAGCCCCATGGCACCACCCAACCCAACTCCGACATTTGGCTCACCGAGTTCTGTGCCATATTCTGTTCATGTGACACACTCGGAAAGCACTCCACTCCCTCAACATAGGTAACCAGTCCATCTCAGTGTAGTGTAACAAGGCCAAGTCCATCATCCTCGACCTTGTGCCGGCCGACCGGAGCTCTGATCTCGTGCTGGACCACTTCAAGGCGGGTTTGTCAGTGGTAGCGGCGTGCGGGCTGGCAATATTCCTCTTCGGTGACAGTTCAGTGCCGCAGCTGCTCAGAGTTCGGGCACACAACTTGTGGTTACACCAAAGGCCGCCAGTGGACCTGGCCTACTAAATCAATATAGCTCCAGCAACCGCTGGTTAGGCTCAATAATTGATTATTTCACACTTGTCTGCCCATGGCCCGGTTCACACAACACTGCCCAATTAGTCCGTTCATGGGCTTTCGGAAAATGATTCTTTGCCTCTGAATGGGGTGTATCCTATATCACCAGGAGCGGAATTTTCTGTAGAATCTGAATCTGGAACCCACATTTGGATTGGGTGCCCATAGCAACAGGTACAGGCGATTCTGGTGGCTGATGCAAAAGAAATATGCACCTACCCCATCATGTTACACCTCACCGGAAGCGGAATTTTGAGAATCCAAATCTAAAACTCATTTTTTGATTGGATCAGTGGGTGGGCAGATATGAGCATCCCAGTGGTGGCACCATATACCCAATTTGGAAATGGGTGATATGGGCACATATTTTACCTCACCGGAAGCAGAATTTTGAGGAGAGTCCGAATCTGAAACCTATTTCTTGATTGGATGGGTGGGTGAGCAGATATGGGCTCCCCGGCGGTGCCACAGATATCAAATTTGAAATAGGGTCCTACAGGTACTATCTGGGGGTCATCTGGGAGCATTTTTCAAGGTGAGTTCAAATCTGGCCACCAATCACAATTTGAACAGTCTGATCACAAGATATCAGCAGTTGATCAAATTACCAATAAAACACTGATAAAGCTGGATATCAGCTAGTTCTTGATAGATAAGGAGTGCCAGCCGCCCCCTGAAAAGAAAGCGGCTCGTTCTGGTATGTCATATGGGGAACCCCGATGCCCGCTGAACCAGTGTGCTCTTGTGTTCGCTCAGCGGGAGGCTAAGTGAGTGGTCCACGCTGTTTCACTTGGGGCCAGGGCTGCTCCAATGTCAGCAAAGTATGCGGACCAAGTCACACTCTTGGCGAACCCACAAAAGACACCCAGCCATACACCACAGTCAATGTTTGGGTGTCACACTAACTACCAACCACATGGTACCCCCACACAGGTTGCAGAGTCCCATTCCAGTCTGAAGAGGAAGACCGTGTACAGAAGTCTCATCAGGGAGCAGCACACCAAGACGATCCATGTCGCTCAAGCCTCGTTGACCGAGATCATTGAGGAGGCGGAGGAGCTAGTGTTGTGGACTCCGGGCACCAGCGATGGGAGGGACGTTGGGGAACCGGTCATCGTCTGCGGGATGTTCTTCGAGCAGAGATTGGATTCATGATCTGTCCGGATGGCGCAGGGTTGCCGGGTGCTCGTGTATGAGGAGGAGGAGGAAGGAGATGTGATGAATGGTGCGGCAGTGACTATGGTTTCACAGCAGTTAGCAGAGAGGGATAGTGAGTGGTTGGTAGGGGTGTTCACTGTAGCTGTATGTAGCCGTACACGGTGTAAGTGCTAGTAAGGGGCAGCAGTTGTCCAATGATGGGGACTGGCTATACCTCTCGCTGTTGCGATTGTGTTTGATCCGAGGGGTTGTACTTGAGGCCTTGGGTGTGGGGAGTTGGAGGCGGAAGGGAGAGTATGTAGTAGGTATAGGAGGCGAAAGGAATGTGATATAAAGGAATGTAAGGGGGTCCGAGGGAGTACGAAGTGATACGAAGTGAACTGATACGAAGTGTAGCGATCCGAGGTGATCCGCAGGCTGGCGGAGCGGAAGCGGGTCTCACAAGCGAATAGGTAGATGCGGAGAGGCGGCGGAAGCGACGGATGGGACGGATATGGAGTGCACAACACAGGAAATGATGAGACACAGACGATAAGCTCGTAAACTCGAATGCGAGCACACACACGAAGGGGGGAAGGTAAGTTGTTATTGTGATGTGACATAAGGTCGCTTAAGTGTAAGGGAATGAATGGGAGAGGTCCGGAACGTGTCTGACATGAGTTCTACACATGTATGAGCCGGTCCGGAAGCTGGCGAAGCTATATACGACAGAATAAGTAAGTAAACAATGAAATGTCCGAAATAAGCGGTAAGCGGCGTGTTGCAAGCGCATGCGGATCGATCCCTGAACAATAAGTAATCATACTAGCGGATCCGTGAGGCGATACGGTCCGGCTAGGCGTTCCACATGCGAAAACACCGGTAAGTCTGTAATATCCTGGAATGTTGTACATGTCTAGGAAGTGTCAGAATTGATCCGGACGTGTTGGCGGCAAAGCGGCGGGCTCGGAGGTGCCTCTGGTACGTGTTCCGCGTCTCGGATGCACGGTACGGGTCCCGGTTGGGTACGGATAGCCTCGGAACGTGCAGATGCGCCTCGGATGTGTTGCGGAAGGAAAGGGAGTATGATATGAAGGTGGTAGCGAGTCGGGGAGTTGGATCGAGCCTGTAACACATAGGAATGTGTCCTGTGATACCCAGAGCATGTCCATGCTCTACAATGGTGACCCATATATGGTCACCGTAGCCGTTCCGTCAAGCTCTCAAGCGAGAACTTGGGCATACGGCTGCGGGCCATATCATAGCCGTATTTGAGCGTAAAAAATATGGTGTGTATGATTATAATATGGTCATACACTGTCATACAGTATTCCATTCAAGGAATGCTCCTCATTAGCACCCGTGTTACTGGTTGCAAGTAGTTGGAAAATTCTAAGCGGCGGTAAATACAGGGGCTAACTTGTATCCGTCTTGATCGCAAGGATCCAAATTGTGCCGCTCATCTCTGCGCTGGAATATTCAACTCACAAGCCCACCCTGCATCATATTTCCCTGTGATTTTGATGCAACCATCACGTCTATGTGGGGAATTCTGCTGGCAAATGCTCCCCTCAGTCGGCGGCCTCGTCAATCACGCTGGAATTAATTTATGTGTGTGATTTTCATCCTCTTTCCTTGTGCTTGTACCGCAACAGTCAAACATTTGCATTTGCATTTATCTAGCCGCCTCTATGGAGCACTACTTATCTTTTTGTTTTGCTTTTCCTCTCACAATCTTTCACCAGTGCCCGGGGCCAACCTCAGTTTCTCGTGTGCAACTTGAAATGGGCAAGGATAGAGCTTTGTTTTGCTGCTGTTTGAACGCAGTCGGATCTTGGTCAATAGACAGGTGAATAAGCTATAAAGTTGGCCGTTCCACTGCAAAGAAATTAGCAACTCTTCCTACTTTCTGTTCCGCATCATGCCTGAACTCCCCTGTGCTCATGATGCCAACAGTAATCTTATGGATGCCTCTCAAATCAAGTTCTATAATGATGTCGATGACAATGTACCCCTCTCTACTGCCGGCAAAAGGACTTGAGATGTTGCTCGCATGCAAGACATCCTCGAAGCCGAAGCCGACTTGGGTGACAGCAGTATCCCAGCCCCTCCCCGTCAACGCCGCAAGGCTACCTCTAAACCCACGGCGAAGGCTAGTAAGGCGTATGTTGATGACGATAATTTCTTCTCCTGCTTGGGTGTGGAAGAGGTGTCGGATGCCGAAGGAGAATATAGCCCCGGCATGCCCGGGTTAGAGTCGGATTCCGACAGCGACTCGGATGCTGAGGACTCTGATGTCCTAGAGATTACCAATGTCGAAGTAAGTCAATTTCAAAAATTTCAGGATTTTGCTGATCATGCGGGGAACTGTAGCTTGCCGATATGCTCTCCAAAAAGACTGTGCCACCCAAAGAGAAGCTTCGCACACGGAGCGCTCGGGCCAAGGTCCCCAAGAAGACACATGCTCCCTCGGGCAATTCTATCTCACTGCAGGACACCGACAATGAAGATGTTCCTGTTGTATGACTTCCAGCAGTGACCTCAACATCTACCACGCCCAGCGGCTCATTTACTTCGACGGGAATGGTGTGTTTAATTTATTTTCCAGCATAATTATTCCTTATTAATCTTCTACAGGGGCGCGCTACGACGAACAAGATCTATCTGTTTTACCAGCAAGTCCCCCTAAATTCCCTAGGACAACCGGGGATCGATGGCGACAAGCATTATAAATGTTGCCACGGAAATCACAAGGTATTCACTATTACCAAGTTGATGTGGGGTAGTCTCAATGGTACGTCTTTCTTCGATATTTTTGTCCTTGTTGCAGCTGCTAACAATGTTCAGGCCTCATCGGGCACCTCAAGAATCACTTCGCCCCCCTGCATAGGTTTTACTTGATTCTCCAAGAACAGGATGGCCCTATAACCAGTGCAGAAATCGAAATTGCGGCCGGCCTCAAAGTTCTTGACCCAGAAACCGCGACTGAATATTTACAGAGCAAGCAGCAAGCAGCAACAAGCCTCGCCGACGCTTTCCGCAAACAGAACGAGAAAGTTGCAGTAAGCATTTGCTTTAATTGTTCATTATGCTATGCTGACATTGTACTTGATAGGATGCTAACTGGGATCCCGAGACCTTTGAGCGGCTGTTAGCTGAATGGATGGTTGCCTGTGACCAGCCATTTGAAGAAGTCAACCGGCCTGAACTTTGATGTCTCCTACAGTACACCCACATGCACCCATCTCTTCACATCCCCCACCGCAAAAGTGTGACATCAAAAATAATGAAAATGGGTGAAGACACAGTGGAAGACGTCCAGAAGATGATCTCGGTATGTTCGCCTATTTTTAACTTGTAATCCGCCATCTTAGCCTGATTTTGCATAGGGTTTGGATGGCAAGGTTACGCTCTCGCTGGATGCTTGGACATCAAGCAACCAACACGGCTTCCTCGCCATTGTGATGCATTATGTTACAAATGACTTTGAATTAGGTCTGTTCTTTCTTTCGTCTTGTGTCACTTTATCTCACCCTTGTTCATTCCTTTGCAGAGGAGCTATTGATTGACTTCTGTGAGCCTGTCGGGGAGCATTCCGGAGAGAACATGGCCAATGCCGTCTATAAGACCATGAGTTTGTACGACAATACAGATGTCCGCCACCAAGCATTCAATGCTGTCCTCGACTCAGGCCATATTTTGTGGCCTCCAGGAGTCATTGAAGGACTGCCTCATCAACCTGCCAAACAATGCTCCCCTCCATCTCAAGGAATCACTGATCAAGGCCCACCAGAAGCTCAGTGATTACTATACCAAATTTGATGAGTCGCCGTACTATGTTTGGTCCTCCCGTAATTAAATTCAATGCATTTAATATTACTTCTCTGACATTGCTCCCCTCAGTTCTTGGACCCTCACATTGGCTATGAGGGCCTCCTCGCAGACTGCGAAACCGATACTTCCATGCACACATACCTTGACGCCTCACAAGAACGGCTATGTGAGCATTTTATTGCCAATTATGCCACCACCTTGACTTCTTCAGCGGCTGTAGCGGCTGCCCCTACAACCAACACACTTGCCGGTTTGCCACAGAAGGTCAATTTTCTTGCATGTTACAAAAAAAGGTCCCCTGTATCAAAAGACGAGCTCGAAGAATTTTTTCGATTGCCACTAGAGGATTTCGAGAACTGCGACCCAATTCACTGGTGGGCTGGGCGGTGCTTGCAGTTTCCCGATCTTTCCCGCTTTGCCCGCAATATCCTCTCAATTCCTGGTATGTGTGTTTCATTGGCTCGTTTCATTGGCTGGTACTCAAATTAAAATGACAGGCTCTGCCGTTGCAGTTGAACACATTTTTTCTGGTGGTCGGGACACAATCTCGCTCCGCCGTGCTAGTCTCAAAGCCAATACCATCAAGACCCTGATGTTAGTCAAACAACACCTTCGTCTTGCGCACACAGCTATTAGGGACATTTGTTAATGTGTAGATAGAAATTCATTCATCTACCTCACTCATAGTCCAATTTGATTATATTGGGTTGTGCCGTATAACTGCGTACAACCGTATTACGGTTGTATACCCGTAGTAGACCCGTATACTGTTCCGTTGGCCCCTCGTCATCCAACCCATATGGTAATATATGGTACGGTAATGGGCCGTAACGAGCCGTATGTCGTATGGTCGTAACCGTATATGGTACGGTGAACACTCCTAGTGGTTGGCAGACACGCCGGTTAAGACAGCAGAGGAGATAGCACCGGCGGTGTTCCACAATTACCTGGACATCTTCAGCAAATCATGTTTGGAGCACCTGCCAGCCCACACCAAGTACAATCTAGCTGTGGATCTTCAACCCAGAGGCTCCACAACTGAAGGTCGGCAAGCTTTACCAGCTCTCGGTTGACGAGCTGCAGGCCCTGAAAGAGTTCATTGATGAGAACTTGGCCAAAGGGTATATTTACCCCTCCAGTGCACCGTGTAGAGCACCGGTGTTCTTCATAAAGAAGAAAATAGCTGGACTCCGGCTTGTCGTCAATTTTTGTGCGTTGAACACCATCACTCATCCGGACTTGTACCCAATTCCTTTATTGAACGAGCTCCTCAACACATGGTTTGGTGTAAAACACAATAAGACATGCACAGCCGAAGTGACAATAGTCCATGGCATATGTTCCACCCGAGTTCAGTCCAGCCTGGTTTAGGATGTCTCAGCCCAAGGTGTTTACATCAGTCTGGAATGATTCGGCCAGAACCAGTAAGTCACTGGAGGGAAGAAATGTGTGCTGCTGGGACAGTGGTGCTTACCCAAACTTGGGAAACAGCAGATCATCCATTGAATCTTACACATCCTCTATTGGGTTAGGCAATGGTGAAGCATCCTGCCGTTTGGGGTGATTCAACCTTTATTTTTGCTTCTTGGTCTTGCTTGATTGAGCGCTGGACATGGAAGGCGCCAAAGGGTTCAAGGAAGGGCTCCTATTGTGATGATCTGAGCAGATGATGGAAACTGAGGACGGCATGGAAACAGGCCTGTCCCCACACATGATAGGTGCAGCAACACCGGACACTTCCACCGTTTCTGTCACAGAAATGAGGCACGGGGCCTTTGCCCCAACTGAGGCGCCACACTGCCTGCCGGATGGCACAATATTTAGGCTCACACCCGGCGGGAATACCGCAGAGCACGGGAGAGACCACAAAGGGACTGACTATGTCACTTAACACACTCCAGATGTCACCAATGGCCTTGAAATCGAATTAGCAATCAATCAGCGGCCATTCTGGATACTGTGTGGCCGTCAATCAGATTGGCCGGTGGAAGTCCGCCAGATACCTGGCCGCTCTGAAACCGTGTTAGAAGCAAAATGCCGTTGTTTGAAACAAACAAAGAAAGCGGAAATATAGACTAACCCTGGATCATCCATAACATATCTAGTAAACCACTCATTATCATCTTCACTGTACAAAACACATGGTGAATTGGGTTTCTACATAATTATGGCATGCACATACACCGAAAGGGCCTGAGATGCTTCCATGAATCTGTATGCTTGCTCTTTGTGAATTGTAATCTAATCGGTGAATTCACTGTATTATGTACATTACATAATTTCAGCGGTCATTCAAACTGTTCGAGACAGATGTACATTTCTGTCCTCTTCCGGGCATTTGAGCCCCAGCAGGCAAGTCCACATATCTTCAGCTCAATGAATCTGGTTGATGGACAACTCTCTCTCGCCGCTAATCCCCCTGCAGCTCCTGAGCTGCTTCAGCTCATGACAGCTTACCCAATTGATATCTTGTGGCTGTCTGCAGAGCCAGCCCCTGAGTTGGAGGATGTCTCTATGGCAGAACCAGAACAATCGGGCAACAACAAAGAAGAAACAGGTTGGTTATGATCCATGCTCCAGTGAACCCGCGGCAATTTATCTTTCCTGGCAGGTACCCCGCGAGATTGTGGCTCACATGATGCCGGTTAGTCCTGACCAATGTGCAAGCGAACACACGCCAATTGACCTTCATGGGCAGATATCCCTCAAACTTCCAGTGCATGTCGTGCCGGTAGCAGTGCCCGCAAGAGTAGGAGTGGCACACAAGAAGACTACGGTGAGTATGATCTGCTGTGAGAAGTGCAGATGTCTCATTGAGGATCTTCCACAGGCCCAGACATCAGCGGAGCCAATGATTAGTACTCCTGAGACAAGACATGCCGCTCTCAAAGTCAGGGTAGAGAACATGTTAGCAGATCCTGGCATGGTATATAAAATGATCGTGAGTGGTGCACACTTCATGATTCGTGATATATGCATAACCCGCATATTCAGTTGACTGGCCAGCTGGGCGGATGTGAGCAATGCCAGAAGAGGTAGGTAGATGAACTGTCATACACCGCTCCTTGGAGCTAAGGTTGATGGTCAATTGATAAAATGGGACAGCTGCTGTGAGTGCAGCCTTGGCAAGATAGGCTGCTCTCTTGTACCGGGGTCGGCTTTAGGTGGGTGTTGAGATAAGTCTGATGATTGACTTGCTTGCTCATGATACACTTGGTAGGTGCTCCCAAAGCTGTGTCTATCTCAATGTCACAGTTGTGTTCACAAGGTAGCTTACAGCTGCTGGTCGAGGAGCTGGAAGCACAGAAGAGTTGTGATAACACCGAGGAGAGCAAGTCTTCTGCAGGTCAGTTTATCCATTGTGGTACATAGCTTGCCCATACTCATCCACAAAACCTAGCAGACACATCCAGTACAGGGAATAATTATGAATCCCTGAAGAATCGGTTCGAGAGATCATCAAGGATCCGGTCAATACATCCCAGGCCACAATGGTGGAAGAATTGACCCGTAAGCACAACACTCTCATGCAGGAAAATGCTCAGTGGCATGAGCTTTACCGATCTGAAACGACGGCACATCACACACCCAGGGAGAATCTAATGAGGTTGCTTCAGGTCATGGTCAAGATGACAGAGGCTCAGGCTCAGTCGTGATTTCCGGTTGGGTGTTTCTATTAATACATATTTGTACCAATCTTTCCACGATTTAATGTGAAATGCAGCGGCGGGTCATAATGCATCATATCTGCCTTTCGATTATTGACGGATTTTGTTGGGAAACAAGTGATTAATGGTTTTTGTCAAAGTATACACATGACTTCACATCACCAGGAATGCACGCACTAAGGACTAATTAAGCTAAGTACAATTTCCTGCAGCTGAAATGTGCACACACTTACTCTTACTCTTTACTCTTGCTGCATTCCCATATCCACCAGCTACAAGACGAAACTGGTGAGTGATACTTTTGATATAAGTTAAAAGTTTATGTGTTTAATCACTCAGCTTGCGACCCTCTCACAATGCAGGCTTCCTCGGTTCCGTCCAAACATACATCTTCGCAGCTGTCTGGCCACGTGCAAAGAATATCACTATCACCATCCCCACCACCATCTACCACGACTGCCTTCAGATAACGTCCAGACAGCTGTGATGCGTACAGCAAAGAAACCAAAAGTCATCACAGCTAAAAAGCCGTGGGCGGAAGACTTGCTGCGCACTCTTCGTATGGCCGAGCAAGGACTCCAAAACCATGAAACACAGGCTGCTGAACTTCAAACTGTGAAAAAGCCCATCATTCAGCGACCCGCACAAGGCAACAGCTCATCAGCTGAAGGACTGTCGGAAACAGACGAATCAGATCAAGACATAGGCCCAGGCGCAAGTTCCAGTGACAAGGCTGGCTTCTCAGGTGTACGCAGAAGATTTGATCGTGGTGGGTAGCAGAACATGGTTCAAAGGACGGTGAACCGCCAGAGTCATTGGGAGACACATCAAAGGTGTATTGTCATCAATGCCACAACCAAAACAAGCACCAAAAAATGTGGTGTGAAGGATACTGAGGTGATCACGCCTACCAACTCGCCTTCTACAGAAAATTCATCAACACTAGGTTAGTTTGTCGCCCGGGATTGCCACATTATTGATATCTGATTATCTGCACTTTATAGTTATCTGGATATTCAATTTAGCGAAGAATCATCTTTTACATGCCCAAAAATGTCTTGGTTGCTGCAAGTGCACCAAATGTGTGCCTCATCCATCGGAGCACCCAGCCACCACCAACTCATCTGCCGCCAACAATGCCTCTGCCACTGCCGGATACTACAGCACATTATTTCATGCAGAGACAGGCGGTGAAATTGGCACTGGTTGCCTCTGAAACATTGAATATCTTACCTGAATCATGACTCCTCTAACACAATGAAATGTTTGTTCTGTTTGCCTCTCCGTAACAATCAATTACCCCGAGAAGATTGCACAAAATCATTCATAGGCAATCTACTTTGATTCATCAACTTATCGCTTTGGTTAAATGTCCAACTTAAATCATGACTCCTCTAACACACAGAAATGTTTGTGCAAGATCTACCACCCTCAACTCATTCATCAGCAGCAAACATCACATTACTCCAATGCAGCATATGACTGCAGTTCATCACTTTCCTTCAATCATCCCTTTTGCAAATTCATTTTCCTCAATTCATCTGCACATTCAATTGCTTCAATTGATTCACACACATTGTGCCACCATTTAAGGCCTGCACTGGTGTGGTATTTATGCTGATCCAGTACTTGCCTTAATTCAGTACTCTACACTCCTCAGTTCGTCAAACCATCCCAAGTGACTGAAATTGTGGATGGGAATGAGTTGCATTCCTCTTATTTCAAACACAGTGCATGAATTCCAAGTTCCAAAACATGTGCATAAGTATCCACTAAATACTGAATCCGTAGGCATGTATTACAAAAAGATAATGAGCCAGATATCAACTCTAGGGACTGGCCAAGGCATAATTTGATGGGTACATTTCAATTGGTACGCAGGAACCACCTCTAGGTGATGTCACAGGTGTCACTACAGAAATTCTGAAGAGAGTAACTTGCTGAGCGACGAGGGCGCTGCACAGATTGGGGCAAAAAAAGCCCACGGTGATGGAGGTACTCAATATTGAACATCAGCGGCAAAGGCTGCAAAAGCGGATTGACTATCATCCTCTATTCCATTCCAGGCCCTCTAAACAGGCCATAAACACGGAGCCCCAGACATCGCACAAAATCATCCTTCACTACACCAACGAACTCAGCTGTACGGTACCTATTGTCCAGAGTACATACACTCAACCTTCGTTCCCCTTAACCTGTTGATGGCTATAGGAACAAAATGGGGAGGATGTTAATATACTGAGTGACACTTGTGTATATTGGAATAGGATAGAATGACGAGTTAAATGGTAAGAAAGTGCAAGTGGGAACACAGTACGAATGCAGTGAGCAACGATGCACTTGAAGCGAAATCAGGAAGCTTATAAATTGAAACATTCCCCTTCGAAAGAGTAATCGGTCTTTTGCAAAATTTTAACACAATTAACAAAACAGGTGCAATTTCACACACTTAATCATTCTGCAATCCACTCAAGTTGCCCGAAGAGGAAGTCAAAATGATGATCTTGAACTCGTTCTGTGCAGCGGCCAACTGGAAGTAATGCAAACCCTTGGTCCAGAGACAAATCAAAAAGGGATAATTATGGAGGACATGTGTATGCTTGAGCACAGTAGACAGACAGCTGATACAAGGCAGTGTGGTTATGGCATCAGAGTCGTTGACCATAATGAAAGTAAGTGAGTGCATGTTTTCTGACATGTGCACTGATAGATTTACGAGTCCATAAATTTATTTATGGACTCGTTTCATAGTGTGGGTTTACGCCAAACGCGCGTGCTCCCCGACGCGATGTTGTCGCCCCATAAAAGGAAATTTGCCGAACTCCGATCCGATATCCTGCAAATTCTCTCATTGCCGTTCAACCTCTGCATTTCATGCCACCTAAAGGGACTGTAAATTTTCTTTGAGATCCTTATATCTCATATCCAACTCCTTGACCACAGGAAACACTAATTGGGTTGGTCATTCCGTGCACAAGTCATGGCATCGCAGCTCCGGCAGCAATGCCAAGTCCGGTTTCCGATCCGGAATTCTGCAAATCCACTCGTTTTGACTAACTATAAATTTATTCGCGGGGTACAGACTGGCAGCCGCTGCCAGCTCCTGATAATCGTGGTACACTAGTAAAGGGTACAAGCTGGCAGTCACTGACTGCTCGTGGAAATAACACGTTGTACGTTTGAAAATAAATTTATTCGCGGGGTACAGACTGGCAGCCGCTGCCAGCTCCTGATAATCGTGGTACACTAGTAAAGGGTACAAGCTGGCAGTCACTGACTGCTCGTGGAAATAACACGTTGTACGTTTGAAAATAGATTTATTCGCGGGTACAGGCTGGCAGCGGCTGCCAGCTCCTGGCAATCGTGGTGTTTTAGTAAAGGGTACAGACTGGCAGTCACTGCCTGCGCGTAGAAATGACACACTGTACGTTTGAAGTTAGGGCCGACCCTCCGTCCAACGTAAGACCACCCACTCCCATGCCCAGACCCTCGTGTCTATCCTTCACCACGTCCTCACGCCTCGACCGTAGCCTTAACCTACGACCGTTCAGTAAGTTTTATTGGCTATGTGTTCCGGATGATGTTCGCTGGTTGATACCCATGTCACACTCCCACCAAAGGGTGTCCCCAACTCTGGAACACACCCGGCACGACACCCACGTTCTGACCTTTTCACACCCTCCGTAATCATTTAATACACCGACTCGAGACGACGAGTTGTAACACGTCAGGGGGTAGAAGGAGGGCCGTTAATACTCTCGACAACTAATAGATATTTGGCATATATGTGATGGTAAAATGTGAAAAGTGTATGAATCTTAATATACAAATCACCGGGTCCAACCTAACTTAAAGCGAGTTTATTACCGGTGGTGACTTATTAGAAGTATGGTGCCGGGGTGACTACGATAATGTAATAAGGTTACCCGAACTACATTAACACCCTGGGATTTAGTTTAAATGTCGTGGGGATAAGTTGCAATTTACGTCTC